>CAJHNH020008509.1:170000-180000 GCA_905116865.2 Candidula unifasciata | reverse complement strand
TCTTCTTCTCTTCTTCTCTTCTTCTTCTTCTTCTTCTTCTTCTTCTTCTTCTTCTTCTTCTTCTTCTTCTTCTTCTTCTTCTTCTTCTTCGTCGTCGTCTTCGTCTTTTTCTTCTTCTTCTTCTTCTTCTTCTTCTTCTTCTTCTTCTTTTCTTCTTCTTCTTCTTCTTCTTCTTCTTCTTCTTCTTCTTCTTCTTCTTCTTCTTCTTTTTCTTCTACTTTCGGTTCGGTTTCGTATGCTAGTTTCAGACCATCAGTTGGCCTGCCTCTGAGAACTTGTATATCAGTTTCAGGTCCTTCATGGTTCCCCATAGCTTGCCCTGAGGCCAAGTTTCTTTTTGTAGTTGTACGTACAATCGGTTGGTCTGCAGAATGTGCTCAGGTGTTTGTGGTCCCGTCTGACATGCACACTGTGGGGATTATGCAGTATTTATATATTCAATTATTTATCCTTTAAGTTTTTATTATAAACATCACTGCCTTTTGCGAGGATTGAAGCCGGATTACTGTCCTGACAAGAAGCCAAAACAAGAAACCATTAGGCCACATGAGCGACCAGAAGAATTTTTGCCATATCATCTCTTATATTCTGTTTTCACATCGCTTCCCCTCCTGACCATCTCCGGGTAAATTTGATCCGCCCGTAAGCCGGAGCTATGCCGTCAGACCATTGTTCAAATCCTTGGACATCACGTATTCCCTGCTGATCGATCCAAGCTGATAATTGGTCTTCCAGAACTTGCACCACCTCCCCCTGTACAAGCTCCTTAACGCTACGCGAGTTCCCGTTGTGGTTTGATTTTAAAATATGAGAAATTGTGTGTGTCCTTGCGCTGACGCACTCCGACATTTCTCTGTATATAAGGTCATTTGTGGTGCTCTTTTGCACAGTCATCGATTTGTCTTTACATATGTATGTCTGTCTGTATATCTGCCTGCCTGTGTCGTATTTATATGTTTGTCTGTATGTGTGTTGTTTTAGTCTTCTATTTGTCTCTGCTTTTCTGTAAATATATCATTATGTCTGTCTGTACGCATATCTACCAATTTATCTTCTTATCTGTCTGCACGCCTGTTTGTCTGTCTGCTTGTCTGTACATCTTTGTGAGGAGCTAGATATAGAGGAGCTAAATATAGAGAAACTAGATATAGAGAAGCTAGATATAGAGAAGCTAGATATAGGGATTCTAGATATAGAGAAGCTAGATATAGAGAAGCTGGATATAGAGAAGCTAGATATAGAGAAGCAAGATATACAGAAGCTGGATATATAGAAGCTAGATATAGAGAAGCTAGATATAGAAGCTAGATATAGAAAGCTAGATATAGAGAAGCTAGATATAGAGGAGCTAGATATAGAGAAGCTAGATATAGAGAAGCTGGATATATAGAAGCTAGATATAAAGAAGCTGGATATATAGAAGCTAGATATAGAGAAGCAAGATATACAGAAGCTGGATATATAGAAGCTAGATATAGAGAAGCTAGATATAGAAGCTAGATATAGAAAGCTAGATATAGAGAAGCTAGATATAGAGGAGCTAGATATAGAGAAGCTAGATATAGAGGAGCTAGATATAGAGAAGCTAGATATAGAGAAGCTAGATATAGATGAGCTAGATATAGATGAGCTAGATATAGAGAAGCTGGATATAGAGAAGCTGGATATAGAGAAGCTGGATATTGAGAAGCTGGATATAGAGAAGCTAGATATAGAGGAGCTAGATATAGAGAAGCTAGATATAGAGAAGCTGGATATAGAGAAGCTAGATATAGAGAAGCTAGATATAGAGAAGCTGGATATAGAGAAGCTAGATATAGAGAAGCTAGATATAGAGGAGCTAGATATAGAGAAGCTAGATATAGAGAAGCTAGATATAGAGAAGCTGGATATAGAGAAGCTGGATATAGAGAAGCTAGATATAGAGAAGCTAGATATAGAGAAGCTAGATATAGAGAAGCTAGAAATAGAGAAGCTAGATATACAGAAGCTAGATATAGAGAAGCTGGATATAGAGAAGCTAGATATAGAGAAGCTAGATATAGAGGAGCTATATATAGAGAAGCTAGATATAGAGAAGCTAGATATAGAGAAGCTAGATATAGAGAAGCTAGATATAGAGGAGCTAGATATAGAGAAGCTGGATATAGAGAAGCTAGATATAGAGAAGCTAGATATAGAGAAGCTAGATATAGAGAAGCTAGAAATAGAGAAGCTAGATATACAGAAGCTAGATATAGAGAAGCTGGATATAGAGAAGCTAGATATGGAGAAGCTAGATATAGAGAAGCTAGATATAGAGAAGCTAGATATAGAGAAGCTAGATATAGAGAAGCTAGATATAGAGAAGCTAGATATAGAGAAGCTGGATATAGAGAAGCTGGATATAGAGAAGCTAGATATAGAGAAGCTAGATATAGAGAAGCTAGATATAGAAGAGCTAGATATAGAGGAGCTAGATATAGAGGAGCTGGATATAGAGGAGCTAGATACACACACTGAAAACAGAAATCAGCTCGGAAGACGCGAAACACACTCCCTAGCCGCTCTTTTCCCTCTCGAGATAAAAGATGCTGATAATGCCACATGACAGGCTTGGCCTCTGTTCTACTCAACCACACACACATCACCGAGACAGACATCCTGTTCTACTCAACCGCACACACATCGCCGAGACAGACATCCTGTTCTACTCAACCACACACACATTACCGAGACAGACATCCTGTTCTACCCAACCACACACACATTACCGAGACATACATCCTGTTCTACTCAACCACACACACATTACCAAGACATACATCCTGTTCTACTCAACCACACACACACATTACCGAGACAGACATCCTGTTCTACTCAACCACACACACACACACATTACCGAGACATACATCCTGTTCTACTCAACCACACACACATTACCGAGACATACATCCTGTTCTACTCAACCACACACACATTACCGAGACAGACATCCTGTTCTACTCAACCACACACACACATTACCGAGACATACATCATGTTCTACTCAAACACACACACACACACATTACCGAGACATACATCCTGTTATACTCAACCACAGACACAATACCGAGACAGACATCCTGTTCTACTCAACCACACACACACACTTTACCGAGATAGACATCCTGTTCTACTCAACCACACACACAGACATTACCGAGAGAGACATCCTGTTCTACTCAACCACACACACTGACATTACCGAGACAGACATCCTGTTCTACTCAACCACACACACATTACCGAGACATACATCCTGTTCTACTCAACAACACACACACACATTACCGAGACAGACATCCTGTTCTACTCAACCACACACACACACATTACCGAGACAGACATCCTGTTCTACTCAACCACACACACAGACATAACCGAGAGAGACATCCTGTTCTACTCAACCACACACACAGACATTACCGAGACAGACATCCTGTTCTACTCAATCACACACACAGACATTACCGAGACAGACATCCTGTTCTTTTCAATCACACACACAGACATTACCGAGACAGACATCCTGTTCTACTCAACCACACACACCCACATTACCGAGACAGACATCCTGTTCTACTCAACCACACACATATATTACCGAGTGAGACATCCTGTTCTACTCAACCACACACACACACATTACCGAGACAGACATCCTGTTCTACTCAACCACACACAGACATTACCGAGACAGACATCCTGTTCTACTCAACCACACACAGACATTACCGAGACAGACATCCTGTTCTTCTCAACCACACACACATTACCAAGACAGACATCCTGTTCTACTCAACCACACACAGACATTACCGAGACAGACATCCTGTTCTACTCAACCATACACAGACATTACCGAGACAGACATCCTGTTCTCCTCAACCACACACACACATTACCGAGACAGACATCCTGTTCTCCTCAACCACACACACACACATTACCGAGACAGACATCCTGTTCTCCTCAACCACACACACACACACACACACACACACACACACACATTACCGAGACAGACATCCTGTTCTCCTCAACCACACACACACATTACCGAGACAGACAACGTAATGAGATTCTTATATTTTCCTTCACCTGGAAAGTTTCTCAAACTCCGCGAACAGAGATAACGTCTGACACGATGTGTCCCATAGAGATAAGATCAGGAATCGGTACACTGTGTTGGGGAAATCGTAACGTCTGACGCGAAACGTCTCGTAGAGATTGGACCAAGAATCGGTGTGGCACAGTAGCCACTAGAAATCTGGACAACGGATTCACTGAAAGTAACTTTTAGTGAGGAAACAGTGTTAAAGAACGATGTTGTACATTTACTGTTCTGTGTATGTTGCGTGTTGAGCTAACAACAAATCTCATAGCACTTCGAATATCCCCATAAGAGCTTCGTCCTCACCTTCAGCAGCTAGCGAAAAGATCCAGTTCCGATAATGTCAGTAGCAGTTTGATTATTTGTCCATCTAGCCTTTCTTCTGAGTGTAGGGAGTCGACCAGATCCGGTGGTCACTCCTAGCTGTTCCATTTTCTCCAGACCGTAATTATCTGTTTGTGTCTCCACTTTGTTCTGTGCGTTTGAAACATAGACAATGAGCAAGGTCAGAGACATCCGACGGCAGCGAAGTCTGGCTTCTGGTTATCTGACGGCAACGGAATGTGGCTTCTGGTCATCTGACGGCAGCGGAATGTGGCTTCTGGTTATCTGACGGCAGCGGAATGTGGCTTCTGGTTATCTGACGGCAGCGGAATGTGGCTTCTGGTCATCCGACGGCAGCGGAATGTAGCTTCTGGTTATCTGACGGCAGCGGAATGTGGCTTCTGGTCATCCGACGGCGCGGACTGTGGATTCTGGTGACGGTGCATATGTCTCCAGTGATGGATATTGAGCACAGAAGGAGACAGTCCTTCCAGAAACTTCTGGCGCCTATAAACTTAACAGAGCAGTTAGACGTAGACAGACAAGATTTTATGTGGGTGAGGTCTGTGGTTGAAAACAGAGACAAATGGTAAATTTGACGGAGAAGAGAACACGGTAAAGACATGTAACGGACATTCAGAAACTTATACCCACTTTGTCCCCTCGGCAACATCTTTGTATTCACTGGCTGTAGACTCTGACGGAAAGTTCTGGTTGTTCGTCCACTTCTGGACTTTGATCTCGTTTCAGAAATTTAGTTTTGTATACATGTCACGTCCGTTGACAGAATTGTCTTATTTATATGCAGACTGTTGGTTCCTCGCCTCGCAAGCAGATGTACGTCGACTTGAGAGGAAACATCCCTAAATATTCGCCTTTTATGACATGCTTGTTAGGGGGCAATGGATCTATTCTCTGCCCCCCCCCCCACCCCGCCCCGCCCTAATCAAGAGCTGAAACCCACACAGGTATTATGGAATAACGCAGCTTCAAATATGAAATCTCCCACATTTCAGATTTGACATTTACGAAATGACACCGCATTCGAAGGTAGAAAAGAAGCAGTTGCACTAATCCGTTAAAATGGCATGCGAGGACGATGAACGTTACAAGACGCGATTTGTTGTAGAATTTCGGGTTGCAGAAAAGTAAACTGGTGAACAGTCGTAGACATTTCTGTTATGTGTACGGAAGTTGTGCAGTCAATGTTTGTTGTTTGTTTTAGTATCCAGAAGCCATGAGTTGTTAACCCTTAGGCTCGGTATTATGGATATCGCAACCTTTCGGCCTTGATTCCATTGTAAATACCGTAAATCTGGGAGAAATGTGGCTTTTCTGCCTACCCCAGGGAGTGAACCCGGACCACAAGGAGTTCGTCACCCAGTCACCGCGCAATCCGCTAGAGAGCCGGGCTGTGCAGTCGATAGGAGCACCGCTGTTAGTTTGGTTCAGAGAGTTAAAGCTTCAGACGACGGAGAGCTGAACCTGAGGATGTTATTTTGGTTCAGAGAGTTAAAGCTTCAGACAACGGAGAGCTGAACCTGAGGATGTTATTTTGGTTCAGAGAGTTAAAGCTTCAGATAACGGAGAGCTGAACCTGAGGATGTTATTTTGGTTCAGAGAGTTAAAGCTTCAGATAACGGAGAGCTGAACCTGAGGATGTTATTTTGGTTCAGAGAGTTAAAGCTTCAGACAACGGAGAGCTGAACCTGAGGATGTTATTTTGGTTCAGAGAGTTAAAGCTTCAGACAACGGAGAGCTGAACCTGAGGATGTTATTTGGTTCAGAGAGTTAAAGCTTCAGACAACGGAGAGCTGAACCTGAGGATGTTATTTTGGTTCAGAGAGTTAAAGCTTCAGACAACGGAGAGCTGAACCTGAGGATGTTATTTTGGTTCAGAGAGTTAAAGCTTCAGACAACGGAGAGCTGAACCTGAGGATGTTATTTTGGTTCAGAGAGTTAAAGCTTCAGGCAACGAAGAGCTGAACATGAGGATGTTATTTTGGTTCAGAGAGTTAAAGCTTCAGACAACGGAGAGCTGAACCTGAGGATGTTATTTTGGTTCAGAGAGTTAAAGCTTCAGACAACGGAGAGCTGAACCTGAGGATGTTATTTTGGTTCAGAGAGTTAAAGCTTCAGACAACGGAGAGCTGAACCTGAGGATGTTATTTTGGTTCAGAGAGTTAAAGCTTCAGACAACGGAGAGCTGAACCTGAGGATGTTATTTTGGTTCAGAGAGTTAAAGCTTCAGGCAACGAAGAGCTGAACCTGAGGATGTTATTTTTGTTCAGAGAGTTAAAGCTTCAGACAACGGAGAGCTGAACCTGAGGATGTTACTTTGGTTCAGAGAGTTAAAGCTTCAGACAACGGAGAGCTGAACCTGAGGATGTTATTTTGGTTCAGAGAGTTAAAGCTTCAGACAACGGAGAGCTGAACCTGAGGATGTTATTTTGGTTCAGAGAGTTAAAGCTTCAGACGACGGAGAGCTGAACCTGAGGATGTTATTTATGCTGGAAATAAATGCTAAAGTGAGTAGGACAAAACCGAATCTCGGCCAGGCGTGCGTGCATGCCCTTGTTTCTCATTGGCGTAGGGTCGAAGATGTAGATGGAGATAACGTAGAAACATAAGATATTTACAGGACACATTGTCAGTGAATTTAGTTTATCCTGCACAAACAGTTCGCGATAATCACATATGAGGCTACACTGTCTGACTGCGGCTTGGGTGTCTCGGTAAAATAGTATATTTATCATCATCAAGTGCCTGCTGACTGGCATTGGCGATCATGCCTCTCCACAATTTGCGATTTTCAACAGTATATATCTGTTGGTGTGTGTGACACACCAGCCTTGCCATGACAAAAGGCTGTCATGAATCGTCTCGCTTTGTCTTTCCCCTGTCTCTTTTTCTAAATATCTTTCCGGTGGTCACACCAGGTACCATTTCCCTTCCTCTCATAACAAGACCCCCCAAAAAATGACGACTGTCTCATCCTCATATATATGAAAAGTTGTCATAAAATGGTATAACCGGGTACAGACCTGACCCGGAAGTCTGGTTCCGGTATGGGATAGCCAGCCGTGACCGCCAACGCTGATTGGTATGGTGCATGATGGTGTTACTACCCCACTCAGCCTCCAGACAACATCACATCCTTTGCCTTAGTGCCCTTTCTCCTGCAGTAAATGGCTGTATCTTATTTGTCATGCCAAAGTTTACTAGACATACGTCGCTGCGACGGACACAGTCTTGGGTGACCAAGCTTCGGCAGTGCTACCTGTTGTTAGCAGTAACAGCACAGAGCATGGAACTTACTTGCTCAACGTTGAGATAGATGTGTAGCCATTTTCGCGAAGAAAGCAGGGGGAGACAACCACATTATACATCCCCAAAAACTACACAGAGCCGGAACAAAAATGTCAAAGATCTACGCGAACTGAGAACGAACGAACGAACGAACGAATGAACGAACAAACTTTATTTTCAGAGCTAGTACAAGCAGCTAAAAAGACGGATATCCTACATTATCCGAATATCCAGGAGAACTGGCTCATAAACAACATCCTGTCCGAAAGCTGGGGTGTTTGGCCATGTTAAACGTCACACTGGTCCGGAGAGAACGGGAATGGATGCGCAGTTTCTAGAAAGCGATGCAAACGCAGACTGCCTCGAAAGTGCATACAGTTCATTAAAGATGTATTGGCTGTGAAAGCACATAGGGCCGGTGAGTTGACTAGAGACATACTTTCAGCCGTGACGAGAGCGACGTTCTCTAAAGGACCCGCTGATTGATGATGATGAATAGATTGCCGTTCAGCTTGATTAAATTGCCGTGAATGAAACTGAAACAGCGCCACTGAACTGGCGTAGTTCTTTACAAGATACCCACTGTGGTGTGTGATCTGTTGACGACTTTCATAGCGCCCACAAACACCCATCTATTGCCTCTGAGATTCCCTGTCTGCCAACCGAAGCGTAGGTTCACCACGGTTGTTGAGTTTTGTAAACAGGGAAATAGCGATGGTTTCTGATAGCGAAACGTGTTTAGTACTTGGACCGAGCTACGTTCCTTCTGTATGACACATTGTTCCGTTTACTAGGTAAGATTTTTGAGTTTTTAGTTTTCACCTTTTAATCATTGAAGGCATTTCGTAATGTGTTTCCAATATCCCATTTCTGCTTCCTTTCATTTCTTTTTCTTTCTCTAAGTTATCCGACATCTTCTTCTTTTTCTTCTTCTTCTTCTTCTTCTTCTTCTTCTTCTTCTTCTTCTTCTTCTTCTTCTTCTTCTTCTTCTTCTTCTTCTTCTTCTTCTTCTTCTTCTTCTTCTTCTTCTTCTTCTTCTTCTTCTTCTTCTTCTTCTTCTTCTTCTTCTTCTTCTTCTTCTTCTTCTTCTTCTTCTTCTTCTTCTTCTTCTTCTTCTTCTTCTTCTTCTTCTTCTTCTTCTTCTTTCTTCTTCTTCTTCTTCTTCTTCTTCTTCTTCTTCTTCTTCTTCTTCTTCTTCTTCTTCTTCTTCTTCTTCTTCTTCTTCTTCTTTCTTCTTCTTCTTCTTCTTCTTCTTCTTCTTCTTCTTCTTCTTCTTCTTCTTCTTCTTCTTCTTCTTCTTCTTCTTCTTCTTCTTCTTTCTTCTTCTTCTTCTTCTTCTTCTTCTTCTTCTTCTTCTTCTTCTTCTTCTTCTTCTTCTTCTTCGTCTTCTTCTTCTTCTTCTTCTTCTTCTTCTTCTTCTTCTTCTTCTTCTTCTTCTTCTTCTTCTTCTTCTTCTTCTTCTTCTTCTTCTTCTTCTTCTTCTTCTTCTTCTTCTTCTTCTCTTCTTCTTCTTCTTCTTTCTTCTTCTTCTTCTTCTTCTCTTCTTCTTCTTCTTCTTCTTCTTCTTCTTCTTCTTCTTCTTCTTCTTCTTCTTTTCTTCTTCTTCTTCTTCTTCTTCTTCTTCTTCTTCTTCTTCTTCTTCTTCTTCTTCTTCTTCTTCTTCTTCTTCTTCTTCTTCTTTTCTTCTTCTTCTTCTTCTTCTTCTTCTTCTTCTTCTTCTTCTTCTTCTTCTTCTTCTTCTTTCTTCTTCTTCTTCTTCTTCTTCTTCTTCTTCTTCTTCTTCTTCTTCTTCTTCTTCTTCTTCTTCTTCTTCTTCTTCTTCTTCTTCTTCTTCTTCTTCTTCTTCTTCTTCTTCTTCTTCTTCTTCTTCTTCTTCTTCTTCTTCTTCTTCTTCTTCTTCTTCTTCTTCTTCTTCTTCTTCTTCTTCTTCTTCTTCTTCTTCTTCTTCTTCTTCTTCTTCTTCTTCTTCTTCTTCTTCTTCTTCTTCTTCTTCTTCTTCTTCTTCTTCTTCTTCTTCTTCTTCTTCTTCTTCTTCTTCTTCTTCTTCTTCTTCTTCTTCTTCTTCTTCTTTCTTCTTCTTCTTCTTCTTCTTCTTCTTCTTCTTCTTCTTCTTCTTCTTCTTCTTCTTCTTCTTCTTCTTCTTCTTCTTCTTCTTCTTCTTCTTCTTCTTCTTCTTCTATGAATCTTCTCCCTTTTTTTGGATGTTTTTTCTTCCCCTCTCCCACC
>CAJHNH020008509.1:67500-167500 GCA_905116865.2 Candidula unifasciata | reverse complement strand
AGCCCAACGCAAATAGATAGGTACAAGGTTTTAGATGTGGGTCGATCAAGGATTTATCGGCGGCCTGTGATTGATGGCTGATCGATTGCTGGGTACCGCCTCGCTGATACGGTTGTTGATGTTGTGGTAAAGGAGAGGATGAGAGAGGTATCGTGTTGATGTTGTGGTGGAGGAGAGGATCAGGGTGAGAGGTATCGTGTTGATCTTGTGGTGGAGGAGAGGATCAGGGTGAGAGGTATCGTGTTGATCTTGTGGTGGAGGAGAGGATCAGGGTGAGAGGGGTATCGTATTGATCTTGTGGTGGAGGAGAGGGTGAGAGAGGTATCGTGTTGATCTTGTGGTGGAAGAGAGGATCAGGGTGAGAGGGGTATCGTATTGATCTTGTGGTGGAAGAGAGGGTGAGAGAGGTATCGTGTTGATCTTGTGGTGGAGGAGAGGATCAGGGTGAGAGGGGTATCGTATTGATCTTGTGGTGGAAGAGAGGGTGAGAGAGGTATCGTGTTGATCTTGTGGTGGAGGAGAGGATCAGGGTGAGAGGGGTATCGTATTGATCTTGTGGTGGAGGAGAGGGTGAGAGGAGTATCGTATTGATGTTGTGGTGGAGGAGAGGATCAGGGTGAGAGGGGTATCGTGTTGAAATCAGGGTCAAATTGTTTGTAGGAGCCTTGATGGGTGAGAGGATAAATCACTTTATGGATGGATGGATAAATTACGTGATGGATGGATGGATAAATTACGTGATGGATGGACGGATGAATCACTTGATCGATGGACGTATACACAACAGACTGACAGACAGTTGGATGGATGGAAGGGCAGATGGATGGATGTTGATTGTTCTGTAGAAAGAAAGGTGCGGATAGATTGATAGATTTATGGATCTAAATACAGGCAGATAGATAGACAGGTGTGGATTGACAAGCAAAAAGACATGCTTGGTTTTTAAATCCAAATAACAGAATGTACACATTTTCCGAGCACCCTTAAGACCCGAGACAGTGGTACTTACTTCTTGTAGTCAGCCTTGGAAACTTTTGTTTCTCCTGGGGGGAGTGGTCTAGATGTGCAATGTCCACGCAAACTGCATTTGATCAAAGTTATTTCTTGAGCAGATTATAAATCTGTCATGTACCCCACTCGTGATCCGGTTTATTATCTATACCTTCTCTTTAAACCTTCATTTCTCTATACCTTTATTTCGCTATTCCTTCTCTTCGCTACAGTTCTTTGTACCTTCTATTATGTCTACATTCTCTTCTGTATGCCTTCTCTTCTCAGTACCTTCTCTTCTGTATACCCTCTCCTCTCTGTACCTTTTCTTCTGTATACCCTCTCTTCTCTGTACCTTCTCTTTGGCTACTTTATCCTGTGTATACCTTCTCTTCTCTGTAACTTCTCTCATGTCTACTTTCTATTTTGTATACATTCTCTTCTCTGTACCCTCTCTTATGTCTACTTTTTCTTTCCTGTACTTCTCTTCTGTATACATTGTTTTCTGTAATCATTCTGTAATCTACACCATCTCTTATCTGTACCTTCTCTTATGCCTACCTTCCCTTCTGTATACCTTCTCTTCTGTATACTTCTCTTCTGTATACTTCTCTTCTGTATACCTTCTCTTCTGTATATATTCTATTATCTACACCATCTCTACTCTGCGCCTTCTCTTCTCTATAGGCTGATTACATTGGAGCTTTTCAGCCCACACATCTGATTTCACCAAACCTTTAATTTATCGTCTTTTACGGCATGCTTGTTAAGGGTACCCCCACTTATATCGCTGTTTACCACTTCTTCGCCTGCCTTCAACTTTATCTCTCATTTGACCAGCCATGTTTTATAAGTAACTAGTTTTATTATTGAATTGAATGGTTACTTTGTGTTTCTCCCTCAGCAATGATGTCATCCACCCTGGTGGAAACAGTCTCCATCAACTACGATGACTTCAATGACAGCTTCCTGACCTGCGGGACTTGCCTGTGCACCTATGACGGCCAAGAACGAACCCCCAAGCTCCTCCCATGCTCTCACACGGTCTGCCGGAACTGCTTAGAGCGAATCATCGCCGCCCAGACTCTGGACACTGGTTCGTTCCGCTGTCCAATATGTCGAGAGACCATCCATATCCCTCAAGGGGGCGTGGTCTCATTCCCACCTTCATTTATAGTCAACCAATTACTGGACTTGATGGCGCAACAACGAAGAGACGTGATACCCAAATGCTCGATTCACGCTACACAGGAACTGCTTTTCTGTGAAACATGTGATGTGGTTTTCTGTTTGCAGTGCGTGGATGGCAATCATATAGGGCGTGGCGCCAGCGAGCACACTGTTATACCATTCGCTATTGCCATCAAGAGAATGTCCGAGATCCTGTTGTACAAGGCACATCTGTGCATCAAAAACTTAAACTCCGCCTACGAGGCGGTGTCAGATGAACTGAGACAGTTGGAACTTACTGTGGATAAAACATTGGATTCTATCAACAGGTCATTCCAGGTATGGTGGAAAAGTGTTTTGTTACTTTGTATACTTGCATCATCATCATCATCGTCATCATCGTCATCGCCGTCATCATCATCATCATCTAATCCATCTCAGTATTTGAAGCTTAGATGCCATTAGTCTTCTTCTTCTTCTTCTTCTTCTTCTTGTTCATCATCATCTTCTTCTTCTTCTTCTTCTTCTTCTTCTTCTTCTTCGTTAGCCTGCTTAGCCTAATTGTGAACAGATTAGTAACACATTGTGCACTGCTTGGTATAATAGAAAATAGCCCACCACCTCTGCTTCTTAGGGGAGGGGAAAGGGGGGCTACGGTGTCTCTGCATAACTAAATGGCTAAGCTGTTTTGTCTTATGATTTAATTGTCGCGGGGTAGTTTCACAGACCGCCTCATTCGGTCTACGGGTGCAGCTTTTGCGAACATCATCGCTGGAGCTACATAGTTAGTGCTTTGTGCGACGCTGTCGACAGGTGGCTCACCGGTTCGTAGAGAGACCAAGATACAAACCCCGTGCAATGATTTAAAACTTTTGACTGTAAGCACATCAAATCTCTATTTTTATATATGTATATAACTGGCTTACGTAATTTTTGATCAGATTTGAAATTCGTTATTCATTACATGATTTCTATACCGTTTCCCCGCTCAGTTTGTTACACAACTGTGGGCTGTTTCCAGTTGCTGCAGTGAATGTCCTGGAGCAATAACTTTGATTTCATCGATGTATTTATTGTTAAATTCTTCAGAGACAAGCGATTGTTTAATCCTGATATTGTTAAAGCAGGGTCGAATCTGCATGCAGCTGCAGAGGAATGAGGTCATTCCAAAAGACTAAGCATAAATTGTGGTAACAATGTAAAGCAATTTTCATTTTCACATGCTTTTTCTAAAACTAAACCAGAGTGTATCGCTATTAAGCCCCTCGCCCTAACTCCCATAGCATTAGTGACTTGATCCTAACCTGTTACTTCACTCCATTCTTTATTTATTTGAGCATAATGCTCTTTTGTAAGAAAGCTGGGAATTTCATGACCAATTCATAGTCTGTCTTCTTATTTTAACACTTAACTGGCTTAAGTACACAATGCCAACATTAAAAATATTAAGAAGTACAGTTTTGTTCAGCAACAGTCAACTAGTGACAAATGTGTACAAAAGTACCAACTTTGGCAGCCCTGAGTAGAAACAGGACAAGCCGGGGCGACGAGACGCTTGCACCGATGAAACCGCCCCAGAAATGATTACAGCGGCAAGACGGGAACACAACAGGACAAGAAGGAAATTAGTTTCGCATTATTCTTTTTATGAGTAAAAGGGGGAAGAATGTGTCATGAGTCAACTGTAGGTGGAGACAATCTTCTTTCTTGGCGTTCACCGGCTGTAAACGCCGGCGGAAAGCCCTGGTTGTTCGTCCACTCCGGGACTTTGGTTTTGTTTTAGGACTTGAGTATTGCGTGAGTGTTTACCAGACATCAGCACTACAGGAACTCTCGTGGATACATTAACCAGTGTATGCAGGAGTGCGAGGAAATGATAGAGTGGATTTTCTGGCTACAAAAGCGATAGAAACAGGAACACGCGTACCAGTCAAAGGAGACATCAGGAAGACTATTTATAAACGAATATTGAAAAAAGACACCAGATTAGATAACATACGATGTGTAAACATTTTGAACGAGGCATTGGGTGTGGATCGGTCAAGGAGGGACAGATGAGAGGAAGAGAACGACGAGTTATAATCTGTCTGCGTCTACACATTTGCTGCGGGAGACGGAGCACATATGGGTTTGCCCGGGGTGCTATGTTGTCGACTCCTAAATCAGTAAATCAGAGTGTTGCGCCCACATCCGTTTTACAGCTCCAGGCAGCTTGCACGCCCACGGTTGGTTCCTGGTCTCGCATTCAGATGCACTCTGACTTTGAAGCAAATGTCGATCCTGTCTTCGTTGGCTAGCAAGCACCCTTGTTGATGACTTTGTTTTTGGGGTGGCCGCGGAGGGATGTAGATCAGTCTGGAGCAGTGCAACCCATAGTCCTCGTGCACCGCCACATATGGTTCTTCTTCTTCTTCTTCTTCAGCATCCCGAGCCCTTGAGGTCCATTGCTGCAGATATCACCCGCCTCCATTCTCATCTCTCTGGTCGGTCTTCTCTTTCCAGTTGGTGACACCAAGTGTTTGCAGGTCTGTCTGGACATTATCTCTCCATCGTCTTCTTGGTCTGCCTCGTGGTCTACGACCATTCATCTCCCTGGTGTATACAGCTTTTACTTCTCTATCATCTGAGATTCTTTCAATATGTCCCAACCATTTCAGTCTGTTCGCTCTCATAATGCCAGTGATCAATGGTGATTTAAACTTATGAATTTCATTGTTGCTTCTCACTCTCCATTTACCGCTGCTTGCATCTCTGTTGGGTCCAAAGATTCATCTTAAGACAATGTTTTTGAAAATTTGTAATAAGGCTTCATCTCCAAGTTTCACAGCCATAAAAAACGACTGGTCTAATCAACGTTTTATATATCTTGATCTTGGTGTTGCGAGACATACACTTTGACTTTAGTAGATATTGTTCAGTACCTCTGAATTCCTTTAAAAAAAAAGGTGGGGGGGGGGGGGGGGGGGCAATAGTTAGGAAGCAGCAGCCATCCCTGATTTAAACGGTGACATTCTCCACGGAATCGGAAAGATCAACAGTTGTTTAGATTTTAGGAAGGATCACAAGCTTTGCTTGACGCCGCTGGCTTTCATATCTTCGCAGATCTTGATCCTTGATGTTTTTGCTGGAGTTTTGTTGATGATATAGCTCCACGCCACCGTCATATATCATCAGACATCATTTCTCTTACTCTTATCTATTTCTCCCTCCCTGTCTCTCTCTCTCTTTCTTTTATTCTTCCCTGTCGCTGTCTTTTTCTTTCTTTATATTTTTTTCTCTCTTCACTCTCTCCTCTCCCTCCCTCTCTCTCTCTCTCTGCCTTATGTACCAGTGATCTTTCCAGTTGACACTGTGTTCTCTCATTAATCTCTTCTCAAAACATGACAACAGAACACTGTCAATTGTATGCTATAAAAACCTTACACAGTCCAGATACACATTTTGATGACGACTGGAGATCGGAACAAGTCTCCAGTTCTTAAAGTCGTACACCACGACCACACCTAAAACTGTCTCTACCATCACCACCGCCACAGCAACCTCTACCACCACCTTAACTGCCTCTACCACCACCGCCACAGCAACCACTACCACCAACTTAACTGCCTCTACCAACACCATCACAGCAACCACTACCACCACCGACCACATCCTCCAAGACTGTACCAAATACAACATCTCTAGACAAAACTTGGCCAAGAGAGACACTAGTTAAAGCCAAACTATTTAAGTGAAATAAAAACGACAGCGAAGTTTTTACTAGAGACATCATTGTAGATATCAGTTAGTTGCGTATCCTTTACAGGACGTTGCAGAACCAACCCTAACAGCCCCTGGCTGTTGTGTGGTTTCTCTTGGCAAATTTACGTCCAGTAGTTTGCCATTGCTTGCTGGACGGTCGGCTTTCTTGATACCACTGTCGAAACCAACGCAAGGCGCATTGCCCGCAACTGGGATCGAACCCGGCATCCCGGCATTTCGAAGCGAAGCGTTCGCATCGACTTGGCCACAGAGCCGACATTGTAGATATAGATAATTTATTTCAAACGAACGAAAAAGAACTATCACAATTACCACTACCATCACCACTACCACCACTGCCACTACAGCGACTACCCCAGCCACCACAACGACCACCACTGCAACTACTACCACCACAACAGCTACTACAAAACCACTATTACTACTGTAACTGCCACTGCCATCACTACCACTACAGCAGATACCATAACCACCACCACCGCCACAATAACCACTAACACCGTCACAACAACGAATACCACCACCACAACAACCACCACAACAACAACCACACCACCACTACAACTACTACTACCACTGCCACAACAACCACTACCACCGCTACAACAACCACTCCCACCGCTACAACAACCACTACCATCGCTACAGCAACCATTACTACCGCCACAATAACCACTACCACCGTCACAACAACAAATACCACCGCCACAACAACCAATACCACCACCACAACAACCAATACCACCACCACAACAACCATTACCACTGCCACAACAACGACTACCACCACTACCACCGCCACAACAACCACTACCGTCGGTACATCTGTCACTGTCATCACCAGCACTACAACTACCACCACCATCACAACTACCACCACCACCACAACCACCATTGCAGGGTACAATTCTTCTCTGTCCACAATATTCTCAACATTATTCTCTGTCCCTGGTATTCACAACATTATTCTCTGTCCCTGGTATTCACAAAATTATTCTCTGTCCCTGGTATTCTCTACATTCTTCTCTGTCCACAATATTCTCAACATTATTCTCTGTCCCTGGTATTCTCAACATTATTCTCTGTCCCTGGTATTCTCTACATTCTTCTCTGTCCCTGGTATTCTCTACATTCTTCTCTGTCCACAATATTCTCAACATTATTCTCTGTCCCTGGTATTCTCTACATTCTTCTCTGTCCCTGGTATTCTCTACATTCTTCTCTGTCCACAATATTCTCAACATTATTCTCTGTCCCTGGTATTCACAACATTATTCTCTGTCCCTGGTATTCACAACATTATTCTCTGTCCCTGGTATTCACAACATTATTCTCTGTCCCTGATATTCTCTACAATATTCTCTGTCCCTGGTATTCTCTACATTATTCTCTGTCCCTGATATTCTCTACATTATTCTCTGTCCCTAATATTCTCTACATTATTCTCTGTCCATGATATTCTCTACATTATTCTCTGTCCCTGATATTCTCTACATTATTCTCTGTCCCTGATATTCTCTACATTATTCTCTGTCCCTGATATTCTCTACATTATTCTCTGTCTCTGGTATTCTCTACATTATTCTCTGTCCCTGATATTCTCTACAATATTCTCTGTCCCTGGTATTCTCAACATTATTCTCTGTCCACGCTACTGGTATTCTCTACATTATTCTCTGTCCCTGGTATTCTCAACATTATTCTCTGTCCCTGGTATTCTCTACATTATTCTCTGTCCCTGGTATTCTCTACATTATTCTCTGTCCCTGGTATTCTCTACATTATTCTCTGTCCCTGGTATTCACAACATTATTCTCTGTCCCTGGTATTCTCTACATTATTCTCTGTCCCTGGTATTCTCTACATTATTCTCTGTCCCTGGTATTCACAACATTATTCTCTGTCCCTGGTATTCTCTACATTATTCTCTGTCCCTGGTATTCACAACATTATTCTCTGTCCCTGGTATTCTCTACATTATTCTCTGTCCCTGGTATTCTCTACATTATTCTCTGTCCCTGGTATTCTCTACATTATTCTCTGTCCCTGGTATTCTCTACATTATTCTCTGGCCCTGATATTCTCTACATTATTCTCTGTCCCTGGTATTCTCTACATTATTCTCTGTCCCTGGTATTCTCAACATTATTCTCTGTCCCTGGTATTCTCAACATTATTCTATGTCCCTGGTATTCTCAACATTATTCTCTGTCCCTGGTATTCTCAACATTATTCTCTGTCCCTGGTATTCTCAACATTATTCTCTGTCCCTGGTATTCTCAACATTATTCTCTGTCCCTGGTATTCTCTACATTATTCTCTGTCCCTGGTATTCTCAACATTATTCTCTGTCCCTGGTATTCTCAACATTATTCTCTGTCCCTGGTATTCTCAACATTATTCTCTGTCCCTGGTATTCTCAACATTATTCTCTGTCCCTGATATTCTCAACATTATTCTCTGTCCCTGGTATTCTCAACATTATTCTCTGTCCCTGGTATTCTCAACATTATTCTCTGTCCCTGGTATTCTCAACATTATTCTCTGTCCCTGGTATTCTCAACATTATTTTCTGTCCCTGGTATTCTCAACATTATTCTCTGTCCCTGGTATTCTCAACATTATTCTCTGTCCCTGATATTCTCAACATTATTCTCTGTCCCTGGTATTCTCAACATTATTCTCTGTCCCTGGTATTCTCAACATTATTCTCTGTCCCTGGTATTCTCAACATTATTCTCTGTCCCTGGTATTCTCAACATTATTCTCTGTCCCTGGTATTCTCAACATTATTCTCTGTCCCTGGTATTCTCAACATTATTCTCTGTCCCTGGTATTCTCAACATTATTCTCTGTCCCTGGTATTCTCAACATTATTCTCTGTCCCTGATATTCTCAACATTATTCTCTGTCCCTGGTATTCTAAACATTATTCTCTGTCCCTGGTATTCTCAACATTATTCTCTGTCCCTGATATTCTCAACATTATTCTCTGTCCCTGATATTCTCAACATTATTCTCTGTCCCTGATATTCTCAACATTATTCTCTGGCCCTGATATTCTCAACATTATTCTCTGGCCCTGATATTCTCAACACAGTGCTCAGCAACCATCTCTGGGGCCTCTGGTTTTCTAATTTACGCGCATCCACCAGTTACAGCCACACAGGACAGCCAGTCAGCGTCTTCTGTTTCTGTGATGTTTTTCTGTAGTGGTGGGACTGCCATTCACCGTCCTCCTGTCTTGTTCTCCAGGATGTGATTGCTGTGGTAGAGAGACGCCGACACGACTGCCTCCAGTGGGTGCGCAAGATCAGGGAGGAGAAGAAGACGGTCCTCAAGGAACAGTTGGAGCTGATTCAGGCCGAGAAGGACAAAGTGCAGCTGGAGTGTGACGGCCTGCAGTATCAGGTGAGAGTTTTCTTTGATGTTATTCTGTGACGGCCTTGCAGTATCAGGTGAGAGTTTTCTTTGATGTTATTCTGTGACGGTCTGCAGTATCAGGTGAGAGTTTTCTTTGATGTTATTCTGTGATGGCCTTGCAGTATCAGGTGAGAGTTTTCTTTGATGTTATTCTGTGATGGCCTTGCAGTATCAGGTGAGAGTTTTCTTTGATGTTATTCTGTGACGGCCTGCAGTATCAGGTGAGAGTTTTCTTTGAGTGGTGTCTCTCTGTGACGGCCGGCAGTATTAGGTGAGAGTTTTCTTTGATGTTATTCTGTGACGGCCTTGCAGTATCAGGTGAGAGTTTTCTTTGAGATATGTCTCTCTCTGACAGCCTGCAGTATCAAGTGGGAGTTTTTTTTTTTAGAGATGTATCTCTGTGACAGCCTGCAGTATCAAGTGATAGTTTTCTTTGAGGGGTGTCTCTTTGTGACAGAGGACAAATCAGGTGAAAATGTTCTTTGTGGGATGTCTCTCTGTGGCCCATGAAGTATTAGTTAGGTTTGAGCACTTTTTTAAATCAGATAACTTATATCTGTTGACTTGTGTTATCGGTTTGAGATTTTCTAGGGGCTTTGGGCTTCAACACCTCATCAACTTGTCTGGTCCAGGGGATGCCTGTGTCTGCTCCAAGTTAGCTCAGATCTTCTAGAAGGCGCTCTAGGATTGATTCTCACTCACTCAGTAAATCTCCTATTTATGGCTTGATGTGGCTTTGGTAGGTGGTGCAGTAGCTAGTACACTTGCTTACCAGCCATATGGTGTGGAGTTAATCCCAAAAGTTTTTTTATTTTTTTAAAGATTGATCTATGCCCCCAAGTGAGTCCAATCTGTAAAAAGATATGCCCCCAAGTGAGTCCAATCTGTAAAAAGATATGCCCCCAAGTGAGTCCAATCTGTAAAAAGATATGCCCCCAAGTGAGTCCAATCTGTAAAAAGATACCACAGATTAGCTAGGGAAGTAAAGGCTGCCAACATGGTAACGACCCTGTTACCCATCAAATACAAGCTGGTAAGTAACAAGCATCTTGGATGAGCATCATATGTGCCCAGTATGCCTAAAGGAAGGAGCTGGTCGCTGTTCTTGTATTTTGACAGTTGACTGATATTTTCACTTTGACTTTTCCCATGTGGGTACCAAGGCCCCATTGTGGAGGGGGGGGGGGGAAACAAGAATAGACCCACTGCCTCCCCAAACAGCATGTCGTAGGAGTCCACTTATTGGGGCATTCTTTGAATTTGGAGTACATCTGCCAAGGAACCAAGGCGGTGGATACAGGTACGCCAGATCTGTACAATAGATGTGTATGCCAGATCTGTACAATAGATGTGTACGCCAGATCTGTACAATAGATGTGTACGCCAGATCTGTTCAATAGATGTGTACGCCAGATCTGTACAATAGATGTGTACGCCAGATCTGTACAATAGATGTGTACGCCAGATCTGTACAATAGATGTGTACGCCAGATCTGTACAATAGATGTGTATGCCAGATCGGTACAATAGATGTGTACACAACACTCAGATTTTGGAACAAGACTCGTCTGGAGTTGGACAAACACCCAGAACTGTCTGCGGGAGCTTACAGCCGCTGAACGCTGACAAGGGGAGGAGAGACTGTTGAATTACATTTTCACTGTTGCATTATGGTTTCACTGATGCTTTATATTTCCACTGATGCTTTATATTTCCACTGATGCTTTATATTTTCACTGTTGCTTTATGTTTTCACTGATCACTTGTTTCAACTGATGCTTTATATTTTCACTGATGATAATTTTTCACTGTTGCTGGCCTGCAGAATAGAACAAAATTCCGTGTCATTACTACATTTCTAACATTCGCAGCTGCCTTTTATATTTTAAATTTGTGCATCTGTCTTGTGTTTTTAGTATTTGCTACAGTTTGCTCTAACCAGTTCTACCCCATGATTTTTCCCCAGGTTGAAGTCAGAAATATCACCAAGAAAATCAGCGACCTCAACGAGAAACTGGACACAACCAGTTCACTGTCAGAACCCAGGGAGAACTCTTTCCTCCGCTATGAATACAAACACAACGACGCCCTCCGGGAAGTGGCCAAGGCTGTTAGCAACTTCGGAGCTATCAGGGTCAGCACCACGTTTCCAGCTCTCACCACGGCGGAGGCAAAAAAAGCTGTGGCTCATTTACGAACATCTGTCAGAATACACACCGTGGATTATCATGGTAATCCTAGATCTTCAGGTGGAGATCCTATTTTAGTGGATCTCAGAAATGAAAAGGGTGAGGTGGTGGATTCAAAGGTGAAGGATAACGATGATGGTACCTACGAGGTTTTGTACCTGCCCAACAAGCCAGGGAAATTAAAGATGTCAGTGAGCATATTTAACCGACCAATCAAAGAAAGCCCATTAATGATTGATGTTAGTGAACATATAGAGCCAATCTGGCGGTTTGGTTCTCGAGGTACCGGCGCTGATCACTTCAACCAGCCCACTAAAATTGCAACGGGGCTGGAGGATGTTGTTTATGTTCTTGACACTGGTAACAGTCGGATCAAAGTTCTAGGGAAGGACGGGTCAGTTTTGAGGCATCTTGGTCCAGTTGGGGTTGAGAATCAAGGTGCTACAGGGATTAGCGTGTTGACCAACGGTCATCTTGCTGTCATCAATTGGCGCACAAAATTTGTAACAATTCTGGATCCAACAGACGGATCATTAGTTAGACAGTATACTGCCGATGCGTTCGTTGAACCCATCGACGTTGCTGTGAATTCCCGTAATGAAGTCATTGTTGCAGACAGCGGCGCTCGGAAAATATTCAAATTTGACCAAACTGGCAACCTGGTCACAACGTTCGGAAGCCATGGAGACAAGGATGGACAGTTTAAGGTGATTTCTGCATTGTGTGTGGGGAAGAACGACGAAATCCTGGTCGCTGATCATCGCATTCAGATATTCAGTAAGGATGGGAAGTATCTTCGGAAAGTCGTCGATTCCGGGGAAGGATCTTATGGAGGTTTGGCTGTGGACAGTGCAGGGAATATTCTGGCAACAAAGACGGAGAAAGCGTACAAAGGAAGTACAAATGTAGGAGGAGCTTCAAAAAAGGAGAAAGGATCCGGGGGAGGCGGCCGAAGCTTTGTACATGTTTTCCACTCCAGCGGAAAGCTGCTGTACTCTATCGACAGTAGCACTGACCGACTGAAGCGGCCGAGCGGACTTGCAGTCATTAGTGACTACCGGATAGTGGTCACAGACCTGGGCAACAACTGTGTGAAGAAGTACTACTATAAATGAAGGTTGGTCACTGTGTGGTTTCTGTGTGTGCATTACCTCTTTAAAAACCATGTCAGTTGAGACGAGAAAGAACATTCTTAAAAGCTATATAAATCCTGTCTCGATATACAGAAGAGAATCATGGACTATTGGTAGATTAGTGAAAAATAATTTGAAAGCTGCCGAAATGTGGTTTTATAGACAAATGATAAGAATACCCTGGATAGATAAAAAGAGAAATGAAGACGTCTTGAAAGAAACTGACTCATGTAGAGAGCCGATGGCCCACATCAGAAAGAGACAATCTACATTCTTTGGTCATGTGATGAGAAAGAGACAATCTACATTCTTGGGTCATGTGATGAGAAGGAGAAAAATGGAGTACATTGTGACTGTAGGAAAGCTGGAGAGGAGGAGAGGCAGAGGGAGACTGAGAGAACATATGCTGGACAGTTTGACACCATGGCATGGAGGATCATCTGTGTCAGAGCTGATTGAACGTACACGAGACAGAAGGTCGTGGATAGTCGTGACTACCAACGCCTCACGGCATGGACTACAAGAAGGAGAAAGTAAAAGAGCCATCTAAGTGTTTAAAGCATATGGTGCTAGAAGCATATTTATTGTGTGAAGACCATCATGCGTGTCTCAAGAGGCAACTAAGCAGTGAAAGTGTAAACCTGGCTATCTTATCCCATGGAACACATAACTGCATAATAAACTGTGTTCTTTCACAAATAGCTTAGTTGAGGGCCTAGGCTTTGTAGGAAGTTAACTTAAAGGAAAAGGAAACAAGAAGAAAGCACTTTATAGGTGATGTGGTCAAGCATACTGACCGCCTTGACTTCCCAGAACATTTCCTGGTATCCATATCTAGGCTGGATGGACATGGCAGGCTATGTTAGTTTGAAAATAGGACTCGATGGAAATCAGAAACTTAACTACAGAACTGACAGCAAACATGCTAACCACTGCACCATCACAACTTCGACTGCCACATTTTCTGGCTAAAATGGCGGATAGCCAGCTGACCACTGAGCTCTGAAAAAATATATGTTTCCAGTAGGTTTTGCTGATGCAAATTCCCCAATTTTAGACCAGGAGTCCAAAAGTTCTATCGCCCAGCTAGTGAGTTGAGTATTTGGTGCTACACTGTGAGCCGCGGATTTCACATAAAATGTTTTTTTTTTAATTTTTACTGTTGTGCCCATTGCGTGTTGTTGACTACACGAAAATGGCGGTTGACCAGTTATGTTTAGAATGGCTTGTAGATGTGTGGGTACAATGCCGGGTTTCATGATCGACCGTTTGCACCATCAGCGCGCTACAGTTCTGGTGTGGGACCATTGGTGTTGACATATCTGACAGCTGCTTTATGCAGATTTTACCAAGCATGTGCAAGCTGCAGGATTGTCTAGACTGACAAGTTTTTCAAATGGGACTGGGTTGGAAATTTTGTGTCACTTCCACCGGCACAGGAACAGAGATGTTATGGGGCGACCCGTGTGGAACCTCTCTGAAACCTAGCTGAAACCTCGCTGAAACCTCGACTAATAACTAAAAATGTGCTGTCTGATCTGACATGAGGAACTCCCGCATCATTGAACTCTAGTGCTAGTTGAAGATTGTCGAAGGGGTGTGAGCTGTTGTGCTCGAGTTGAACTCTAGTACTAATGGAAGAGTGAGTGAAGTTCCACCCCACCAGGACCGCACAACAAGCGATAAACACCCAGTGACACAAAGTGCCTCTATTCGGATGAGAATCACCCTGGTACAGAAGCCCTTTAAATCGTTAGGTTATACTAGGGTCCCTGACTACAGCCGGGTGAGGTTTTAAAGTAAGAAACAAATTGCGTCCTATGATGGGGCGAGGTTAGGCCTAATGGAAGATGGTTGATGTGTTTGTGAAGGTCTGGTGTCCACAAGTTTCAGAACCCCTGTGCTACTGAACTCTAAGGAAGAAGGAATCAATTGTGGATTGATGGTGCGACGGAACTCATAGTGGCCTCTGTGGGAAACAGAAGGATTAAGGGAACAAGAACACCCAAGAGAAACACTTAAACGAACGTTGATGAGAGATGCCAAAGCTGCTAGACCGGATTCCATCCATGATATTGAAGTGCTTGCACAGGACAGAAAATCATGAAGAAGTAGACTGTAAGCCCCATGCACATTGTGATGAGGTGCTTTGCATGGTCTCCATGCGTACATTGTGGCAAGCGGAAAGTCCCGGCTACAAGTGACGGCACGATATACTTGGGGCTGGTGGAGTCAGCGAGGGGAAGCCCGAGCTGGACTCGTGGTCAGTTGGTTACCAGAAGTCGTAGGAGCCGGTTGTGTTAATAAAAGATGTAGTTCTTATGTCGTGCGAATGACCAGTGTTTGCATATGTCGCAAGCGATAGAAGTGTGAATAATCGTTGGAGCATGTCGAATAAATGTAACGGAATAAACTGTACGCATGTACATGGAAGATGAGCGGCGTTGTGTTATCAATCCTAGACGTTAGAGCAGTGCAAGTTATGTTGCAGTAATCATAGAGAGTTGAACCATGGCGAAAGCCAATAAGTCGTAAGCCAAGGTACATTTCAAGGTTAATTCTATACATATATATTGAACGAGGAAAATAAATAAATAAATCGATTAATATAACTAATTGAAAAGTTCAATGTAGAATCAAAATAAGAAAACTGAAATGACATTCTGAGTAGACAATGGATTCTACAAACGGCTCCGCAAGCCCCAAAAATTGGAGCCTCCGTTCTAAGGGACGTAATCGTGTATAATGACAGCGTCTCTGACAGTGTGTTAACAATTATTCCTGATCACTTGTGTTTGTGTTACATAGTCAACATTCTTGATTTATCGATTTTGTTAATTCTTTTTCTTTCAGATTGTTCAATCACACACAGATTCCATCGATGCTAGAAAGGATTTTACAACTGGCACAGTAGAGTTCTGTTTGGCAACTGTCAAGATAGTAACTATGAACTGACAAGTTCTCAAAACAGAAAGAGTAGATTCTCTGGTGCTGAACAGAAGTATCAACTCTAGTCATCCCCGTGTGGGATGACTGTTTTCATTTTTGTGAAGTCCCACCCTGGCTCTTGTCAGGGGCCGCGCAATATAGCCTACTTAATATGGCCTAATGGCTGAACGCGGTTTCCGGGACCTCTCCACAGGGGATCTTCATCCACATGGTGGCACTTTGTGTCTTTGGGTGTTTATCGCTTGTGTAATGTCCTGGTGGGGTAAACGTACTACTACTACTTACTACTACTACTACTACTACCGAACAGAAGAAAAGCTTGTAAACAAGATAGTTTCCCTGACACCGAACCAGTGCAATCTCAGTTGTATTGTTGTATAATGGTATCCTTGTACTGAGTTTAACGTTGTTATCTTTCCACTGAGTTGAATGGTTAAACTGATTTTATTGTAGCAAATCCGAACTGAAATGGAGATGTAATTAAACTACATTAATTGTAGCATCCTTGGACTGGTCTATTTGTAGCATCTTTTCCCTGAATTGAACATATCGTTGCTGAACTGAGTTGACTGTTGCATTTTGTTAAACTGAATTAAAAATATCAATGAATTTTTTTCATTCTAGCATCTTTCAACTGGGTTAAACATATCATTTTGTGTCTGTGTTAAACAACGTTAAACATATCATCAAGGTCATAAATACTGGAGCTGTGTGTGCAACAAGCAGACACAGACAGCCTGCAGATTAGCATAAATGAGACATTTGTCTTCTGTTTTGTCTGTTCTACTCTAACAGCTGTTTTCTGATACTTGTCATTTGTGGATGAATAACTTTTGTCAGATAGTTGTGTTACTCTCTCACAAATTCAATTTCTTAGCCATCACTGGTTCTTCATTTTGCTGTCCTAGTCTGTTTGTTTGTGTCTTTGTCTGTGTATTTTCTCATGTAGTTTTGATGCCTCTTTGATGTTTGCCAAAGTGAGGTTTGAACCTACATCCTTGGGTCTGGTCAGGGAAATATGTAAGGGCCCATGCCAGCACTGGTGCACAGACAGCAGAAGCAAGCACACGACTGTCTACACACCAGATGTGTGCACTGTCTATACACTGGATGTGTGCAGTGTTTACATACTGGATGTTTGCACTGTTTACACACCAGATGTGTGCACTGTCTATACACTGGATGTGTGCACTGTCTACACACCAGATGTGAGCACTGTCTATACACCAAATGTGTGCACTGTCTACACACTGGATGTGTGCACTGTCTACACACTGGATGTGTGCACTGTCTACACAATAGATGTGCGCACTGCCTACACAATAGATGTGCGCACAGACTATAGTGTGGAGGTAGCAGACACATCTCTGCAAGGGCTCACACTTGACCATGTGCCTGTCTTTACACCTTCGACACTCACCAGCTACAGGGAATTTATGAAGAACAAGGGAAAGAAATTATGGGATATTATATTTTTTAAATCACTGTTTCAGAACTTACTTGTTTTTTTTGGAACAAATGTAGTCACTCATTATTTATTACTTTTTGCCGGCATATAAACCTTCCAGTGGTGATTTATCTTTTTTTTGTATATCTCCTTCTCTGTCTTTCCCTCACACGCATGACTCAGCACCCTAGACCTTGCACAGCCAATCAGCACCTAGAATTATCTTAGCCAATCAGCACAAAAGACATTATGTAACCAGTCAGCATCCTAAACCTTAAACACAAGCATTCAACACCCTAGATCTTACACAGCCAATCAACACCCTAGATCTTACACAGCCAATCAACACCCTGGATTTTACACAGCCAATCAACACCCTAGATCTTACACGGCCAATCAACACCCTAGATCTTACACAGCCAATCAACACCCTAGATCTTACACAGCCAATCAACACCCTAGATCTTTCACAGCCAATCAACACCCTAGATCTTTCACAGCCAATCAACACCCTAGATCTTACACAGCCAATCAACACCCTAGGTCTTACACAGCCAATCAACACCCTAGGTCTTACACAGCCAATCAACACCCTAGATCTCACACAGCCAATCAACACCCTAGATCTCACACAGCCAATCAGTATTTCTTTAACATTTGTCTGACAAGAGCAGATACTCAGCATGTATGGGATAACAAGATAATCCCATAGTATCTCATATAAAACAAGTGACAGTAACATGTGAACAGGACTAGTAGCATCATGTGCTACAAAACCCCCCCCCCCCCCCCCCCCCCCCCTCCCCTTTCATACTAGGTTTAGCTGTCTTCTCATGTCCTCCTTCCATTGTGAGATAAGTCATCTAGATTCTTGTAACCTTTGTCTCCCAGTTATGTGAATGGCTAGTAGTAACATTTATGAAAGGCCCATTTTGTCTGTGTCATGAAAGGCCCATTTTGTCTGCATCATGAAAGGCCCATTTTGTCTGCGTCATGAAAGGCCCATTTTGTCTGTGTCATGTAGTTGCCATGATCTCTAGTGTTTCCATGTTCATTTGCCACCAAGCTAGGTATTTGTTATTTACATTTCATTAAGCATTGTGGCTACCAAGTTATTTCTAGTTATTTACCTTTTAAAATATGCTTCAGAGTTTTCTCTTATTATTTAGCTTACATAATGTAGCTACCAAGTTAATTCTTGTTATTTAGCTTACATAATGCAGCTACCAAGTTAATTCTAGTTATTTAGCTTATATAATGTAGCTACAAAGGTAATTCTTATTACTTAGCTTACATAATATAGCTACCAAGTTATTTTTTTTATTTAACTTGCATGAACAAACAAACTTCTAAGAGGTCACATATTAAAAGCTTAAATAGTTCACACATTTGCAGTTATAGTTTATCCTGAACATTATAGTTACCATTATTTCTCTTGTTATTGATCACTCAAACTATATTATCGGTTATTTTTTATTCCTTAAACTATATCTACCATAAATTTTTTTGTTTTTTATCCTCACACTATAGTTACCATTAATTGTATTTTTATTTATCCTCACACTATAACTACGATGGTTTCTCTTGTAATTTATTCTCCACACTGTAACTACCATAGTTTCTCTTGTTAGTTATTCTCCACACTGTAACTACCATAGTTTCTCTTGTAATTTATTCTCCACACTGTAACTACCATAGTTTCTCTTGTTAGTTATTCTCCACACTGTAACTACCATGGTTTCTCTTGTTAGTTATTCTCCACACTGTAACTACCATAGTTTCTCTTGTAATTTATTCTCCACACTGTAACTACCATAGTTTCTCTTGTTAGTTATTCTCCACACTGTAACTACCATGGTTTCTCTTGTTAGTTATTCTCCACACTGTAACTACCATAGTTTCTCTTGTAATTTATTCTCCACACTGTAACTACCATAGTTTCTCTTGTTAGTTATTCTCCACACTGTAACTACCATAGTTTCTCTTGTAATTTATTCTCCACACTGTAACTACCATAGTTTCTCTTGTAATTTATTCTCCACACTGTAACTACCATGGTTTCTCTTGTTAGTTATTCTCCACACTGTAACTACCATGGTTTCTCTTGTTAGTTATTCTCCACACTGTAACTACCATAGTTTCTCTTGTTAGTTATTCTCCACACTGTAACTACCATAGTTTCTCTTCTTGTTAGTTATTCTCCAGACTGTAACTACCATGGGTTCTTTTGTTAGTTATTCTCCACACTGTAACTATCATGGTTTCTCTTGTTAGCTATTCTCCACACTGTAACTACCATAGTTTCTCTTGTTAGCTATTCTCCACACTGTAACTACCATAGTTTCTCTTGTTAGCTATTCTCCACACTATAGCTATCATGGTTTCTCTTGTTAGTTATTCTCCACACTGTAACTACCATAGTTTCTCTTGTTAGCTATTCTCCACACTGTAACTACCATAGTTTCTCTTGTTAGCTTTTCTCAACACTATAGCTATCATGGTTTCTCTTGTTAGTTATTCTCCACACTGTAACTACCATAGTTTCTCTTGTTAGCTATTCTCCACACTGTAACTACCATAGTTTCTCTTGTTAGCTATTCTCCACACTGTAACTACCATGGTTTCTCTTGTTAGCTATTCTCCACACTGTAACTACCATAGTTTCTCTTGTTAGCTATTCTCCACACTGTAACTACCATAGTTTCTCTTGTTAGCTATTCTCCACACTATAGCTACCATGGTTTCTCTTGTTAGTTATTCTCCACACTGTAACTACCATAGTTTCTCTTGTTAGCTATTCTCCACACTATAGCTACCATGGTTTCTCTTGTTAGTTATTCTCCACACTGTAACTACCATAGTTTCTCTTGTTAGCTATTCTCCACACTGTAACTACCATAGTTTCTCTTGTTAGCTATTCTCCACACTGTAACTACCATAGTTTCTCTTGTTAGCTATTCTCCACACTATAGCTACCATGGTTTCTCTTGTTAGTTATTCTCCACACTGTAACTATCATGGTTTCTCTTGTTAGTTAATTTTAGGAATATAAATATCATGGTTTCTCTTGTTAGTTATTTTTAGAAATATGAATATCATGGTTTCTCTTGTTAGTTTTTCCCCACATTGTAGCCACCATTGTTGCTCTAATGACTTACCTAAGAGAACACTACATTTAGCACTGTGCTAGCAGGTTCCATAACTTTACCACACACAACGCCATCGACTCATTTATGTTTCTGGCCACATTGTAATATAGATACAAGCTAGTAGGGTTCTTAAATTATCTACTTCTGTAGTAGATTTATCAACTAATCAGGACTGATGGATCTTTGTAAATGAGCTACAGAACTCAGTTGACTACAAAATGAATTGTTACAAATTAGGCAAATGTGGGGAGCTGCTCGCCTGCAGATCAGAAGGTCATGGGTTTGTGTCCTGACTGAGCCAGATGTTTTTCAAAAAATCACCTTGGCTCCCAGGTCGACCCAGCCTTAAATTGGTACCAGCGAAAGTCCTGGGAAGTAAAGGTGGCAGGCATGATATGAGCCACCGAGTGCTGATTAGTTTATAAAATATAGGTCTAGCCCTATATGCCCATTAGACATTAAGACATGAAAAAGGCTCCTTTACTTGACTACTGACTGAAAACTACACCTATGTGGGTTTTTTTGTTTTTAATTAACCTTTCACCCTGGAAGGCAAACCCTAGTGCTCAAGGATTATAAAGTTGTTAAACACATTCACTCACCCCTAAGGCAAAGATTCACAGGTCATGTAATATACACTCCTAGTATCCTGCAGGTCACAGAACAATGTTTTATAGGTATATATGTCATGTGTCATTTGTTGTCATCTGACGAGTCAGTCATGGCTACTGTTTATCATATACACACTTTGTCATATATTTACTTCACCGTGTCAGATTAGCAAGTGTGTAACCATTCTGAGGTTGTAGATGCACCCAGTGGTCTGTCAGATGCCACTAGCAAGTATTTCACTTTGTTTATATTTTTTTGGTCTGCATTGTTTACAAAATCTGGCACTAGCGGTTTAGAAGCCAGTTTGGATTTCAAATAAAGATTGAAAAACATATACTGTGTGTTATTGCTATTTGCTAATGTTGATTTCAGAAAGTTCAGTAGATTTGGGATGAATGAGTTCTTTACTTGTGCAGAAAGCAATTTGAGTATCGTACTGAGTCTCAGGAGATGTGGCTATACAGAAAAGTTGCAGTGTGTCTGCCTGAGAGACAAGAAACCAACAGTCTGCATAAACATAAGTCAGATCTGTAAAATAGATGTACAGGCAAAAAGTTTTGAAACAAGACTATAGACCAGAAGTGGATGAACACCCAGAACTTTCTGCCAGAGTTGATAAAGCTGGTGAACTTGATGGAGACAACAGCTATTTCTTCTTCTTCCAGCATAAAGTTCTGGTTTTTCGTCCACTTTTGGACTCAGAACCTGAGTTTTGCGTGCACATCTGTTCTACAGATCTGCTGTTGTTCTACAGATCTGCTGTTGTTTTACAGATCTGCTGTTGTTTTACAGATCTGCCGTTGTTCTACAGATCGGCTGTTGTTCTACAGATCTGCTGTTGTTTTACAGATCTGCTGTTGTTCTACAGATCTGCTGAGGATGAAAAGAAATATTGAGACAAGTGAAATTGTTCAATGACACTAAAAGACATAACACTCTTGGGGTAAAAATGACACAAATCTCCCCCAAAAGAGTTAGTCCTGCCCATTTACACACTAGGTCACTTTTCATTCATAGTTTGTTCAGGTCCCAAAGTTTCGAGGAGGTTACGGGGCTGTCCCACTGTGTGCTCAACAAGCTTTCTGCGTTGTCTTTTATTTACGTTTTCATTCCGAGAAATAGAATGCTTGTGACTTTGCTTGCAGCACTCTAGTGGGGGGTTTGTGTTAGGGCCAGTCCTGCATGTTTTTGTAGCGGTAAAAGCGCTGACGTGATGAAATATACATCACGCGATATCAACAGTGTTGTATATTCGTACATTTCAGCGCTTTCAACGCTACAAAAACATGCAGAACTGGCCCTAACACAAACCCCCTACCAGAGTGCTGCAAGCAAAGTCACAGTCATTCCATTTCTGGGAATGAAAACGTAAATGGAAGACAACGCAGAAAGCTTTTCGAGCACACAGTACACCAGGACACCCCCACCCCCCCCCTAACCTTCAGCAAAGTTGATGAGCCTGAGCAAGCACCAATCAAAAAGTGACCTTCGTGCATAAATGGGCGGAGCTAACCGTGTTAGGGGAGATTTCCGTAAACTTTACCTCAAATCTGTCAAAGGGACATAATCGTGTTTTATATTCAATCAAGGAAGGAAAGTTAAATCTGTCGCCGTATTTGTAAAATGTGTTCGACAAGTTTTGTCTTGTAATTACTTCCTAGCGCCGCAAGATTTATTAATTTTCTGTCAGCTTTGTGAAGTTTTTTGCGAATAACAGAAGTGAAGTAGAAATAATCGAAAAAATAGAAATATGTAAACGTTACAACAAAAAAGCGAAACTATTAAAATCTAGAAATTATGCGTGTAATAATACATATTTTATGTAATCCAGTTTCGTCCTTTTTAGGACGAAATTTTTTGTTATTTGAAGCCCCACCCTGGCTTTTGCCAGGGGCCGCAATATAGGCAGGCCATAAATATGGCCAAATGTCTGAACGCGGTTTCTGGGACCTCTCCACGGCGATCCTCATCCGTATGGTGGCACTTTGTGTCATCGGGTGTTTATCGCTTGTGTGATGTCCTGGTGGGGTAGAAAGTCAGTCAGTCAGTCAGTGTAATACATAGTTCATCGTTCACATGTGGTGTGCTTTTTTCCATTGTTCTGAACCCATACCCTGGCTGTTGCCGGGGGCACTAATATAACCGAGGTTTATGGGACTTGCGCCTGGCAGATTCTCATCCGAACGGTAGCACTTTGTGTCACCGGGTGTTAATTGCTCCTCATGCGATCCCGGTGGGGGTTGAAAGTCACTCGTTGCACTTCAGAAACAGCCCACTTGACACGGTACACATTTGTACCTGATATTACAGGCCCACCTAACCCCCCCCCCCCCACCCCCCGATGGACTTCAGGTTACTTGGTAACCATCAGGGTCCCTAATTTAAAGACACGGTTTAATGGGGTTTATGGGATTGTACTGTTGAGCCGGATTTGCTTCTGTGGGACCTCACCCGAACAGTGGGTCTCTGATTCTGTGGGTCCTCACCCGAATAGTGGGTCTCTGATTCTGTGGGATCTCACCCGAATAGTGGGTCTCTGATTCTGATTCTGTAGGACCTCACCCGAATAGTGGGTCTCTGTTTATGTAGGACATCACCCAAATAGTGGGTCTCTGATTCTGTGGGACCTCACTCAAATAGTGGGTCTCTGATTCTGTGGGACCTCACCCAAATAGTGGGTCTCTGATTCTGTGGGACCTCACCCAAATAGTGGGTCTCTGATTCTGTGGGACCTCACTTGAATAGTGGGTCTCTGATTCTGTGGGACCTCACCCAAATAGTGGGTCTCTGATTCTGTGGGACCTCACCCAAATAGTGGGTCTCTGATTCTGTGGGACCTCACTTGAATAGTGGGTCTCTGATTCTGTGGGACCTCACCCAAATAGTGGGTCTCTGATTCTGTGGGACCTCACCCAAATAGTGGGTCTCTGATTCTGTGGGACCTCACCCAAATAGTGGGTCTCTGATTCTGTGGGTCCTCACCCAAATAGTGGGTCTCTGATTCTGTGGGACCTCACCCAAATAGTGGGTCTCTGATTCTGTGGGACATCACCCAAATAGTGGGTCTCTGATTCTGTGGGTCCTCACCCAAATAGTGGGTCTCTGATTCTGTGGGACCTCACCCAAATAGTGGGTCTCTGATTCTGTGGGTCCTCACCCAAATAGTGGGTCTCTGATTCTGTGGGACCTCACCCAAATAGTGGGTCTCTGATTCTGTGGGTCCTCACCCAAATAGTGGGTCTCTGATTCTGTGGGACCTCACCCAAATAGTGGGTCTCTGATTCTGTGGGACCTCACCCAAATAGTGGGTCTCTGATTCTGTGGGTCCTCACCCAAATAGTGGGTCTCTGATTCTGTGGGACCTCACCCAAATAGTGGGTCTCTGCATCTGTGGGTCTGAAACTTTCATAAAATAATCCTGGAGTAGATGTTTAAAACAAAAATAAGACGAAACTGTTATCCTTAAAAGACTGCAGGTGAAACAAGCTTAGCGAAGCCGCTGTACTGGAGCTGCTGTAGTGGAGTTGCTGTAGTGGAGCTGTTGTACTGGAGCCGCTGTACTGGAGTTGCTGTACTGGAGCTGCTGTACTGGAGCTGCTGTAGTGGAGCTGTTGTACTGGAGCTGCTGTACTGGAGTTGTTGTACTGGAGTTGCTGTACTGGAGCCGCTGTACTGAAGCTGTTGTACTGAAGCTGTTGTACTGGAGTTGCTGTACTGGAGCTGTTGTACTGGAGCTGTTGTACCGGAGCTGTTGTACTGGAGCCGCTGTACTGGAGCTGTTGTACTGGAGCTGTTGTACCGGAGCTGTTGTACCGGAGCTGCTGTACTGGAGCTGTTGTACTGGAGTTGTTGTACTGGAGCTGTTGTACTGGAGTTGTTGTACTGGAGCTGTTGTACCGGAGCCGTTGTACCGGAGTTGTTGTACTTGAGTTGTTGTACTGGAGCTGCTGTACTGGATCTGCTGTACTGGAGCTGCTGTACTGGAGCCGCTGTACTGGAGTTGTTGTACTGGAGTTGTTGTACTGGAGCTGCTGTACTGGAGCTGTTGTACGGGAGCTGCTGTACTGGAGCTGCTGTACTTGAGCTGCTGTACTAGAGTTGTTGTACTGGAGTTGTTGTACTGGAGTTGTTGTACTGGAGTTGTTGTACTGGAGTTGTTGTACTGGAGCTGCTGTACTGGATCTGCTGTACTGGAGCTGCTGTACTGGAGCCGCTGTACTGGAGTTGTTGTACTGGAGCTGCTGTACTTGAGCTGCTGTACTGGAGCTGTTGTACGGGAGCTGCTGTACTTGAGCTGCTGTACTGGAGCTGCTGTACTGGAGCTGCTGTACTGGAGCTGTTGTACTGGAGCTGCTGTACTGGAGTTGCTGTACTGGAGCTGCTGTATATCTCAAGGTTGAACAGGATATGTGAGATGTGGCCCGTTGATTGGCTACCCAGGTGGAGACTCGTGTCATCTCAAAGGGGGTCAACATGTCTTGTGGGCAGGGGTGGGGGGGGGGGGGTACGGGAGATGGTTGTTGGTGATGAAGTCAGTACCCAAACACAAGAGACCGCTGACTGCTTCCCAACCGAAGGCCGCCCAGATCCACATAACTGTTATACGGCTGAAGCGAGTGTCTGCATTTTCCTTCTACTGGATGATCATCCGGCTATTGTCTCTTTGAGTCATTCAGAATGTAATTCATTGGGGGGAAACCTTAAAACCAGAAATACTTCCTAACGAATCAAACCTACAATAGAACATATTTGTTAGTTGCTAAATGTTTTATCTGTGAGCTAGCCATCATCATCAGCATCAAGTATCTTGTTCACTGGGATCTTCGACATCATGCACCAGTTTGTGTACTGATACACCTCCATGCCATGACAAAAGGCTGTCAACAATAATCTCGCGTTGTTTTTCTCTGTCTCTTTTTCCCCCTACAAATCTTTCCAGTTGTCACAAAATGTTGCAGTTTACTTCTTCTCGTAACATGACTAGAAAATAACGACTGTCTCTTTCTGGTCCTTCTATTTCTGTCTGAGCTAGTGCAGCTGCCTTAAAGGTATTTAACTTCTTTACAAAACTTTGTTATGCACTGGAGATCCTTATAGTATCTTCCTTCCCCCCCCCCCCACCCCTTTGTGTTTGTTTACCACTAGCCGCTTCCGACGCTTTGCAGGGGGTTGGGGTGGGGGATAACTGGGGGTAGGGACAAATAGGCAGCAGCGCCATCTGGAAGGGGGCCTCGCTACTACGGTCTAGAAATACTCCAACATACACTACAAACATACAACACACACCACACACACATATATATATATATATATACACACACATATTCTTTCATCAAGAAACCCCCCTGACACCAACTCTTTATGTTAGTTTTGTGAAAAATCTTTCTCATGTCTTGACCTCTGTGTCACAGCACCTTTCAATTAGATCTTTCAAACCCGGGGACTTGTTTTGAATCGTTGATTTCCGCCGTCCCAGTTTGCATTTTTGACTACACACTTTCTCTGTAACTAACAAACAGGCAAACTGAAAAGCACCAGGTAAAATCTTGCACTCATCTATAGAAAATGTCTAATCGGTTTTAGATTCAAAAGAAATAACAAGCTAATAGATCTTTTTTATTTCTTTTCTGTAATTCGTACAACCATTTTCAGTTCAGAAGTCTGCATTAACCAAATGCTGCAATATTCTGGTTGGTGCCAGTGTTAAATGTGTCATGTCCTTTTTGTTTCAAAAAAGATTTCTACTAAAATTTGTCGCATAGTCCATTCAGAAAGGTGCGAACTGCCATAGATAAGTATGTCCTGTGCCGGAGCAGTCACAGACAGCCCCCGTTTCATGTTTAAACTGTGGATACAATATCAGCTTGGAAATAACAGTGGAAGGTTATATCTGAACTTGCTTTCTTTGTGAAATATTGAGTGTTCTTGACAGAGTTGATTATTGCTGGTAAGTTACTAAAAAAAAATTATTCACGATAGAAAATATGTGGGGCTTTGCAGCCGTGGCACTTCGTGTATGTGTGTGTTGTGTGTGTGTGTGTGTGTATGTGTGTGTGTGTGTGCAAACAAACACCTCATATATGACTGTCATATACACCTATATTCAAGAAAGCAATAGCAAACTACTGGATGTAAACTTGACTAGGAAAACAACAACAGCCAAAAACTGCTGGGGTTGGTTCTGCAACGTCCTGTAAAGGATACGAAATTAACTAACTATACACCTAAATATGAGACTCGCTTCTAAAGTCCCTGCAAAACTCTCCTGTGTGTGAAGTTACCTTCATATTCGTCCCAGTGCATGCAGGCGTTGTTGGTAATGAAAGACCTGATAGACTGGCAGGTGCTGCATTAATTATAGATGACCGGCCCATGGATCACGCAGACATTGTCAGAGCCCTGCCTGAAGAGATAAAGCGTCGCCTTCGAAGATTTCTTAACCTTTATTTACTAAATCAGAATGATTGTACTCCATGAGACTTTTTGATTTGGACCGAACCAAGCAGCCGTTAGGAACACTTCTATGTCAGTTTACGCATTGTCCTTCTGGTGCCTGTTCGTTCCCGACTGAAACAAAGCCAAACACGAACGAATGCAACCGAAATCGCATGTCAGTCATCGTTCGTTGAGCCCTTCGTTCGATGTAATTAAACGCACCTTTATATTCTCTTAAGTAATATCTTCAAATTTGTTTTACGCAAAGTAACCCCAGAAAAAAGAAAATATTGCATGATATCACACACACACACACACACACACACACACACACACACACACACACACACACACACATTCATGCACGCATGCAAACGCTCGCCTCACCCCAGGGGGCCACAGCACCCATTTTGAGAACCCCTAATGTAAAGGATATGTAAACAAAGGTAAAGTCGGGAGATGTGAACCAGCGTCATTGCACACGGTTATAAACCATAAGTGCTCTGCCACCAGTACGGACAGCTGATAAGAAACTGTCCACATGTGTCGGCGTCTGCACGCAACTCTGTAGCTAGAGCGACGTTCTTCCATTTAGCCCAGAGTGTTAAATCTGGTACCCATTATCTAGAGGCTGGGTGAACCCCGGGAACCGCCCGGTTTCAAACACTGGCCATGGGCTTATGTAAGTGTCAGTGTGGACCACGGGCTGGCTAGTGAGGTCAGCCTGCTCACGGACTTTCTTCAGAGCTCCCATTCAACTTGTTGATTTATCTGTAGATTGTGATAGATGGATCAGACAGAGGGTTCCATTCATGGCAAAGTAATATGTTTGCCTCCCCGTGTGGGTTTTGGGATCCTGTTCTGAGGATATAAGAATAGGCCCACTGCTCGACTGACAAGAGTTTTTTAAGAGCAGACTAATAAGGCGTGTTTCCTTCAAAGTAGGAATGCATCTGCCTGCGAGGCAAGCCACCAGCCGTCTGCCTATTAATAAGCCAGATCCGTAAAACGGATGTGCACACAAAACTCAGTCTTTAGAAGTGATCAATAACTAGAACTTTCTGCCGGATTTTCCGGCCGCTGAGCGTAAAGAAGAAGATGAAGAAATGTTCGCCTTGTTCTTCATTTTGTAAGCCGAATTTTGACTTTTTGTGGCGACACCTATTCAAAAACTGTACTGTAAGTCGTGTCAACACGCAATGACAGAAGGGACAATACTAAACAATATCACTGCAAATAACCATAGAGTGAACTAGAATGATTCAGAATAACAGTTCATTTTTCTTAACTTGTGTTCTACAGCAGTTCGCATCTTCTAAGAAAAGCAGGCAGATAAGGCTACAATGCCTCGGTGGAGTTTGTTATTTCCCTTGACGGGATTCTTGGTAGCGATACAACTTGCGCGTGTCTGGTCCCAGGAAAATGTTCGATGTTCCGCCGGCGAATACCTCCAAGGAGACACCTGCAGACCGTGCAAACTGCAGACCTTCATGCCAGACAACAATCATCAACATAGTAGCTGCATCAGCTGCAACCGACCCAAACCTGGGTCACCCGAAGTTGTACTGACAGAATGTACTCCGACCTCAGATACCAAACTAGGCTGTATCAATGGCTACTACAGAATGGAACAAGGACTGCCGCACCAGTGGGCATGCGTCAAACTTACAGACGGTCCGTCCAGGCAGGAGTTTGAAACACAAACGCAGGACGGTAGTGATGATCCGATGTGTTGCCTGCATTCTGACACGGCATCGGAAATGTCGGACGACGGTCATTCTGTGTGTAGAGCGGCCAAGTCCCAGGCGGAGCAGGATGGTGAGGTATCTATACGATGTCACAGAGGCCATTATCTGGCCATGTCCAACACTGGCATACCTTCTTGTTTGCCCTGCACCGAGGGAACCTTCATGGCCGATGACCTACATTCCTTCCAAGAGTGTCGAACGTGTGCTAGACTGGAACCAGGCCCACACGAGAGCATAGTAAATTGTACCAGCACACGGGATACAACTCTCAGTAAGTGCTGGTTTAATCTTAATTAAACTTTTCATTTACGATCACGATGAAGAGTCAACTCCACAGCAACACTTGTTACCACTGCTTTGTGCTTTCTTCTGAGAGAACTGTTGACGAAGATATGACGTATACCCATCTACCTGCCGGAGTCGGCTAAGATATCTTGAGAACCATCGAAGTTATAACTTGTAACTGAAGTCCCAGGGTGAAAGCACCATTCACGAGGCTGGTGTGCATGTAACGATCTGAGACGATGTAGCTGAAATGAAGCCTCCCGGATAAATGGAGGAGATTGCCACGTTGTTTTCGGGGCACTTGGGGGGTGGCGTGGGGCTGGGTGTGGTCCAGAATAAAAGCATGTCGTAAGAGTCACTCGACTAAATGGGGCTTAGTTTCGAAGTCAGAGTGCATCTGCCTAAGAAACAATGAAACAACAGTCTGTACGCCGATACTTCAGCACTGTAAAACGGATGTGCTCGAAACACTAAGTTTATGGTACAAGACCAAACTCCAGAGGTTAACGAACAACTATAATTTTCTGTCCGAGTTTACAGCTGGTGATTGCGAAGAAGAAGAAGAAGAAAAATGAAGGAAAAAGACAGATTAACACGACAATGCCGCTCACTTCAGATTCAGTTCGAAATTCAAGTAGGAAGAGTAACAACGCGTGTTCATTGTTCATTTTAAAGATCATCTTTATCCCACATCGGACACGAGGCGTGTGTTGTTGCTGATAATTATAATATGTCGGCCATACTGAAACACGTAAAACTTTTCATACTGAAACACGTAACACTTTTCAAAACCACACTGAATGGAAAAGAAGGCAAGAGAGCAAAAGGTAGACACAGATGGACAGCCAACATCAAGAGGTAAATTAACAGCAGTCTGAGAGTTTACAATTATGACAAGAAACAGAATGAGCTGGAGATCCAGTGTGTCTGGCCATGTTTGCCTGGTGGTTTTAGGTTCCAATCTTAAGTTAAAGGAAATTTCAGAAATTGATCAAGACATATACTGCTGTGCCATAGTCTGTCACATAGTGCTCGTAGTCTATTCCTCCATTCCGTTCCAGCATGTGCTATATGTTCTATATCATGGAAGGAGTCCAGTCCAGCAGCTTTGGCCTCTCTCATCAACGTTCGTCTAATGGTTTCTTTTGGGCATCCTCGACTTCTTTATTCTTTTATGCCCCATTGAAATGCCTGTTTGGCAAATCTCGGCTGGTTTCTTCTCAGGATGTGCCCAATATACCACCATCTTCTCTGTCTTACAACTGTGGACACTAATGGTTGCCCTGACATTTATGTCTTCAATCTTTTTCTAATTCACTCCATTTTTTTTTTTTTTAAATAATTTTTCTCTGACAACTCTTTTCGAATGCACTTAACTTTCGTTCCATGTCTTAAGTGGTTTCCACAACTTTCATTTGCACATGTTAAAAATTGAAAATTCATACATTGTTTTTAAAACAATACAACTTCGAATACTCGTTGGTCTACAAAAAATTATGTCATGCATTCATTATACCATATAGAATGGAAAAGGGTCCTATAATTTAGCTTTATGCCGATCCAAAGTTCGCGGTTCAAATCCAAACGGAACTGCACATTTTCTGTCTAAAATGACCTTGTGTTCAAAGTCAACCCTGCCTTAAATAGGTCATGGGATGTACTTTATTGTTAACGAAGCACTACCAACGTTAGCTTGTATAAAGTCTGTTATTTATTGAATTGTATCCGTTCATTTCTTACATTACAGCTTGTGAAGCAGGACACTACAGAACCCTACCAGATACTGAACACCATACAGAGTGTCTCCCATGCTCCAACTGCGGACCGGACCGCCCATTTGAGATTCAACCTTGTGGAACACACTCAGACACCGTGTGTTGTCCCCGGGAAAACATGGAAGTGGTGAAAGATGCAGACGGAGTTTATAACTGCGTGTCCAGCACAGAGTCTTCAAGAATATACACGGGGATGTGTCCTGCCGGGACATATCTAGACTACGACCGAGGACTGGCACACTGTGTTCCCTGTGGGAGCGGAAGTTTTATGCCGGTGGACAACCATGTCAACATGAACTGCATAAGATGCTCGGAAGCTAAGGATCTCCTCCACGAAGTAGAGGTGGCTCCATGCACAGCAGTAGCTGATACAGTGATCTCTTGCCAGGAAGGATACTTTATAAATAATGGAAAAGACGATTTGGCGGCAGATCTTGTGGGAAAAAGGCGCGAAGAGGGTGGATGTCAGAAGTGTACATTGTGCAATGAACTTCAGACTAACAAGTATATTGGAATGAATTGTTCTCGTCATACAGATACTGTTTGTTGTCCAGAACCGGATATGACTGTTTCCCTAGACGATGGAGGCAGAGTTCATTGTTTGCCCCCCAGATCGTCATCTGAAGTGATCATCCATTGTAGTAAAGGATATTTCCTAAAGTGGAGTGCTTTAGGCAAACCATCTTGTAAGGAATGCCCTACTGGGACATTCCAAGATATGGACAACCACAGTCTACAGTATTGCAAAACTTGCAGCAAAGCTGAAGAATTCAACATGGAAATAGAAGTAGCACCATGCACCAAGACATCGGATACTCTCATTCTGTGTGCTGAGGGACACTACAGACAACGAAGCAGATATGATTCTTGGACATTTGCCGAGGAGTGTAGTCCATGCAGGAACTGCAGCTTTGAACCACGTGACAAGTATCCGGCTAGGAAATGCCAGAACTACACAGACACTGTTTGTTGTCCCGAGAAAAATATGGACGTTGAGGAACACGAAAACGGAACTTACGTCTGCATATTCTATATTGACAACGCCATCAGACGAGGCGACATTTCTGGATATAATGTAGATCAGAAAAGAAACGGAAGCTGTGTTTCCGGGGAGTATCCATTGTTTCGTATTTTGAACACAACAAACTTCATCTGCAGGAGTTGTTCTGGTGTGCCCAACACGACTAGAAACGCCCGTATATTGGATTTCTGCTGGGGTGACACTGAAAGTGATACAGCCTTGCCACAAAGTGCACGAATTCCCACGGCCGTTCATCGCGATGGGATCTGCCGGGTCGGTGAATACCTCTATGTAATTCAAAGTAGCCCGTATGTAAAAGGCGATACATTGTGCTCGTGGTGCCAAGACGGGACTTTTATCGCTGAGGACTATCACAACAGAACCGAGTGCAGGCCGTGTTCTGTAAACCCCGGGAGATTGGTGATGAAGAACTGTACCCGGACGTCAGACACCAAGTTCTCCAACACGCCCACACCTGGAAGTGAACATCCAGTAACCACGGCCATATTCTTTTTCGTCGGAGCAGTTCTCTCCACAATCAACGGGATTCGCATTCTGTTCCATCATCTCAGTAGAGCTCTAGTGTAGCTGTAGTGTGTGGAGATGATCACCTGAGTAGAGCTCTAGTGTAGCTGCAGTATGTGAGGAGATGATCATCTCAGTAGAGCTCTAGTGTAGCTGCAGTGTGTGGAGATGATCATCTCAGTAGAGCTCTAGTGTAGCTGCAGTGTGTGGAGATGATCATCTCAGTAGAGCTCTAGTGTAGCTGCAGTGTGTGTGGAGATGATCATCTCAGTAGAGCTCTAGTGTAGCTGCAGTGTGTGTGGAGATGATCATCTCAGTAGAGCTCTAGTGTAGCTGCAGTGTGTGGAGATGATCATCTCAGTAGAGCTCTAGTGTAGCTGCAGTGTGTGGAGATGATCATCTCAGTAGAGCTCTAGTGTAGCTGCAGTATGTGTGCAGATGGCTCAGGAGACAGTACTACATCTCCTTTGCTACATAATTTAGATTAAGAAATCCAGTACCTTCATTTTCTGTTGGATGTGACGTGGTTCATTTGTTACTAAATGGAACCTTGCTCAAAAGGTTAAAAGAACGACATGCAATGTTACAAACAAAACACACAGGGACAATGTTAAATGAATACATGGGACAATGTTATAGTAACAAGGGACAGTGTCACAGGAACATGAGGCAATTTTACAGGAATGTGGGTGAGTTAGAGGAACATGGGGACAGTGTTACAGGAACATGATGACAATGATACAGGAAACATGGGGACAATGTTACAGGAACATGAGGACATTGTTACAGAAACATGGGGACAGTGTTACGGGAACAAGGGGACAATGTTACAGGAACATGGGGACAATGTTACAGGAACATGATGACAATGTCACAGGAACATGGGGGACAGTGTTACAGGAACAAGGGGACAGTGTTACAGGAACATGATGACAATGTTACAGGAACATGATGACAAAGTTACAGGAACATGGGAAACTGTTACAGGAACATAGGGACAATGTTACAGGAACATGGGGACAATGTTACAGGAACATGATGACAATGTTACAGGAACATGATGACAGTGTACAGGAACATGATGACAGTGTTACAGGAACATGATGACAATGTTACAGGAACATGATGACAGTGTTACAGGAACATGATGACAGTGTTACAGGAACATGATAACAGTGTTACAGGAACATTGGGACATTGTTACAGGAACATTGTTACAGAAGCATGATGACAATGTTACAGGAACATGATGACAATGTTACAGGAACATTGTTACAGAAGCATGATGACAATGTTACAGGAACACAGAAGACGTTAGGAGAAATACAAAAGAGCATCAAAAAGATAGAAAATATAAATTTTATTAACAAGCATTTCTACACTTGTGTAAATCTCCAATAAATCAGGTAACAACAACAACACATCTTTCAGTTATAAAACATTCTGTACAAACTAGGGGCAGGTGGTTCGGAACATACAATAAGATACAGTTTGAGCAGGAGAAACAGTCTGAGAAACAGTTGTACAGCAGAGATTTCTGTAGCTGACAACACTGACCAAACAACAAGAAATAGTATGATGAGGAAACAGTCTGAGAGAAACAGTTGATTTGTTGCTTCAACATGTCTGTGCTTTGGGTCATAACCAATGTGGATCTGCCAGCCTGGAGAGAGAGAGAGAGAGAGAAAGAGAGAGAGAGAGAGAGAGAGAGAGAGAGAGAGAGAGAGAGAGAGAGAGAGAGAGAGAGAGAGAGAGAGAGAGATACATGAATGTTAAACAGAACATCTCATTGATAAATCTCCTATGTGGTTTCAAATAAAAAAACAAAAACAGCTGCACAAATATTGTTTCGTGCTCTTGTTCACCTTGGAGAGACTTGTTTTACAATGGAATGTTTCACTGTTGCCATGGATACAAACAACACACATTCTATAGAGCACACACATTCTCTCACATAGAACACAATTCTTCTCTGAAAAACATATAATACAATCTTTCTCTCACATACAGACAACAATCATTCTCTCACACACAGAAATACAATCATTCTTTTACACACTGACAACACAAACAATCATTCTCTCACATACAGACAACATAATCATTCTCTCAAAGACAACACAATTATTTTTTGACACACAGACAATACAATCATTCTCTCAAAGACAACACAAACATTCATTCTCTCACAAATAGATGACACAAACAATCATGCTCTCACACACAGACAACACAAACAATCATGCTCGCACACACAGACAACACAAACAATCATTCTCTCACACAAAGACAACACAAACAGTCATTCTCTCACACAGATGCCACTAACAATCATGCTCTCACACACAGACAACACAAACGATCATGCTCTCACACACAGACAACACAAACAATAATTCTCTCACACACAGACAACACAAACGATCATGCTCTCACACAACACAATCATTCTCTTCACAAAGACAATGCAATCATTCTCTCCTACAAAGACAACAGAATCATTCTCTCACACAAACAATCATGCTCTCACACACAGACAACACAAACAATCATTCTCTCACACAACACAATCATTCTCTCACACAAAGACAATGCAATCATTCTCTCACACAAAGACAACAGAATCATTCTCTCACACAAACAATCATGCTCTCACACACAGACAACACAAACAATCATTCTCTCACACAACACAATCATTCTCTCACACAAAGACAATGCAATCATTCTCTCACACAAAGACAACACAATCATTCTCTCACACAAACAATCATTCTCTCACACACAGACAACAGCTTCTTCTTATTAGTTCACCAGCTTGTGATCTCTGGCAGTAAGTTCTGGTTGTTCATCCACTTCTGGACTTTGATCTTGTTCAAGAACTGGAGTTTTTCATGCACATCTGTTCAACAGATCTGGCATATCTGTATGCAGACTGTTGGTTCCTGGCCGCTCAGACAGACGCGCTTCGATTTCAAAGAAAACACCCTCAATTCATCACCTTTTACAACATGCTTGTAACAGGGGGCAGTGGGTCTATCACCTCAACCACCACGCCCACACATGGAGCCCCACACACCACACAGGGATACTGAAGTCAGTCAGTATTGTTCATAACACCATATGCTGGCAACAGCTGAACGTATTTACACACATAAATCACCTTTACTGAGATTTACACCTTTGAATGCAATGAACAAAACCACACAGTAAACTACATAATTACTTGTAAAATGACCGCATTCTATCTACACTGAACACATAAAACATAGTATTTCATTAGCAATTCACAGAAGCCAACTCCAGATTACACATGCATATGAAAATCAATTATAATGTCTCATCTAACAAATAGCAAATACAGGTTCATAAAATATACAGCAAACAAAGTGATAAGCCTGGACACAAATGTATTACCTCTATGCCACAATATGTCAACAGGAAGCAACCAATGGTTGTGGCTATGTGAAAATAATGATTACAAATATTACCCAATTAAAAAAAATATAAACTAAATTTTAGCTTATGCAAATCATCAGACAGCTAATTTTTCTCCAACTCTGTGTGAGCTCAATTTTCATGTTAACAGATAAACTGACATGTTCTTGTTGTTTACACACAGCCGGAGTGTTAATTTTGATTGCTACAGCTTCTGCTAGTTTCAGTATACTCCTTTTCAGTGTGTGGTAAATAATGTTCACCAAATCAAAAAAATGTGTCATTAACAGAACTAACAGACCATATGTTATCAAATGAACTACAAATTACTGACTCGTTACAACAGAACTAATAATCAATATTATCAAAAGAACTAAGCTGCCATATCTTGTGTCAACTGTGTAAAGTGTCTTTCTGAAAGATTTTGTCTGAATGGCCTTTATTTAAAGTTTCATTTTTAGCGTTCACAGGGCAAAAAAACTATAACAAAAGAATAATTAAACTTGTTTTCTGAAAAGAAATTTTAAAATGAAAGACCTAATATTAAGTGCAAATATAATATAAAAAAATTAATATAAAAAACCAGCTGTATTACTAATAGGAAATTGTAACTCTGCAAAAGCCCTGAATAAACAAAACACAGTGATGGACAGAAGTTGAAGACCACCTAGCAAAAAACTGGTTTTTGCAACTGCTATTTTACGACCTACTATAGACAAAAATTGTTTTTTGCCACACTAAACTCCATAATAGTGTAGAAATATGAATTATTTATGTAGCGGTCTGAAACTTTTGGCCAACACTGTAATAAACAAACAACAATAAGAAAACTAATGATACAAATTGTGACATGTATACTACATGTTTATGGACATACAAAGTATGTTGGCCGGCATGTTAGTTTGTAAAACTGTCCTAGGCAGGCACAGTCATCAACGACTAGACAGACACTGACGATATACATTTGGGTCACAGACGCAATGACATTATTGCAAGCACAGTCAACCTGTCAGTGACAGATGACATCTGACAGTCAACCTGTCAGTGACAGATGGCAAATGATATCCGTCAATCAACCTGTCAGCGACAGATGACAATGACATCAAGAACACAGGGTGATGATATCTGTAGGTACAATAACTGTACCCAGGATGTCACTGAGCGAGTTCTGAACACATGACCCACACAGGGTGGGGCGGGGTGGATGTGAACACTTGTTTTCTCAGATATTTGATCTGGACGGAAATTGGTGTGGGTTTCATCGGGTCAAGATGTCACGGGGTAATGCAGTCACAGAAAACTCTTAAATGTCAATTAAATAAACCCAGAGTACAAAAATAGTTTGAAGGGCACAATGACAGAAGCGCCAAAAATCTGAAAGCTAACCATCGCAGAACAAGGGAGCTCCTCTTTGGTGCAAGTCAAAAGTGGGGTTTCTTTAAACTATCATGACATCACCATGCTTGTCTGTATTGTGAGGTCACATTCTTAACACTCTTACATCCTTAACAACAAAACTGACAGGTTACAAGACAATGGTGTGGTTATTGTAATTCCTATCATACGTTGAGCTTTTTTTGTTTGAAGTCCACTCATATTTCATGTAGGGGAACTGCAGTCAAAACAACAACAGTTCGTATCATATCTCTCATAATATTTGTCAAAAGGGCGCCAGACAAAGGCATCAACACTGAATGCAACATGACTATCTTGGTATGTCGGAGGGCAGGAGATCCATCTGGGGGTACCCATCTCTCCACCAGGAAAACTTGTTGAAACCCTGAACAAAATTACCCAAAACAGGATGTTTATAGCATCTTGTGGGGCATCCAGAAGTCACAGGGAAAACCCTCGCACAAATTGTCATAGCAGTCATCATAAGGGTTGACTTAAAATTCTTAACAAATCTGTCCTACACAATTTATCTACTGTACTTTTCGGTGTTCTCTCTATCACTCTGATGTCGTCTCCATTTCTTTTGTCATCAAGATACTGACTGCTGAATAATGTCACAACATTAACTAGTTTCTCAAGGTACAGCCCCAACACTGATGTTAAAACAAAAGTAAAACTAAAACAACCACTGGGAAATCCTCGAACAAACTGCTTTCTTCTTCTTCAAAGGTCACCTGAATCAGTTGACTTTTACATCATGCTTATTAGTGGCCACAATGGGTTCATGATTCCTGTCCCCTACAATAGGGTCCCACAACACACACAAGGACAACTGCAATCGCAACAATAAACAGCATGACCGTTTTGGCAAGGGAGGTGGGACAGCAAAAAGTTAACCAACAATAGACAAAAACATCATCAAAATATGTCTTGTAAATAAAACATGTCCTCTAAAATGAAGAATGGAGGGAATATCTGTGACCTCTGACTTGAAAGTCCCTGACCTATACCCAGGTAAACACGGACAGTTTAAAAAGCTGAACACAACAAAAGTGTAGATAAAACAACAAAAGGAATAAGAAACAAAACAAAACACTGAATGAACTGTGTGAAATCGACATACAGCAATAATGGGAAGTGTGTCAGATGTTTTAAGTAACAACTTGCAATGTACTTTAAAGATATAATCATTGATCACCAAAGTGTACTTAATTACATTTGATCAACAATATATTTAGGAAATATTCCAGTCAGTTCAGATGTATAGGGAGCTATATTCAATTCTTATTCTTCTTCATCATGTTCACCGGTTGTAAAACTCCAGCGGAAATTTCTGGTTGTTTGCCAACTTCTTGACTTCCATAACTTAGTTTTGTGTGCATATGTTCTACAGATTGTATGAGCAGTAGCTGGCTGGATGGTTGGGAATGCTAGAGACTCACATTCAAACCCTCCCTAAGATTATGTGCAATTTTATTCTGGCAGGGGCAAAAAATACAATCTGCACAGTCCGTGGCAACTGCATTAGCCAGGCGGCTTTAAATCCTCAGACTCAAAGACCCCCCTCCACTTGACTGTAATACGACGGTTGGTTGCAGCAGATTTCACCGTTGCATGCATAAGGCACTAAGCCTTCATACTGTTTCTAAATTGTTGCATAATTACAGCATCTGACCCACTTTCTGCAACTGAAACTCCTCATGTATGCTGCTACAGTACAGCCTGTAATTCAGACAACCAAACATTCTCTTTAACCCAGTGTTTTCCAATATGAGGCACTCTGATTGTTAAGGGGGGGGGGGCGGCAATTTGGATGGGAAGGGGGGGGGGGGGTAGAAGAGAGATTAAAAAGATTGTAATGGAAGTTTAAATTACACAGGAGGCATAAGAATTTTAGAAAGGCTTAGATAGGGGATGGAACCCACACAAAAAAAGGTTGGAAAACACTGCTTTAACAAAACATTGGATCACCTTGACTATATTAAAACACTCACATGTATACTGGTACAATTATGATAAGCACACGCAATATAGATGAAAAAATGACACCCTAACAAAACAAAGCCATGGGAGTTTCAAGCAGCAAGCATGTCGTATAAAACACTACAAATTTGCATGAAATAAAAGCTAAAACTTGAACCGCATGAACCCAGCAAAATGTACTACAAAACCACAGACAATAAGATCAGTTCTCAGCAGCTGTGTAAAGATAAATGTTGTTCAAATAAAAATATGGACGCACAGAGAATATACTATTCTAGAGATCTGTTCTAGTTTACTCATTACAGGAATGGTCTTGAATCTTGGGATCTATTTATGGAAGCACTAATGGACAAACTTTGAATCTTCGGACCTGTCCCAGTCTATCCACACAGTGTTATAGAATCTTCGGACCTGCCCCAGTCTATCCACACAGTGTTATAGAATCTTCGGACCTGTCCCAGTCTATCCACACAGCGTTATAGAATCTTTGGACCTGCCCCAGTCTATCCACACAGTGTTATAGAATCTTCAGATCTGCCCCAGTCTATCCACACTGTGTTATAGAATCTTCGGATCTGCCTTAGACTATCAACAACAAAAAGAAAAAGAAAAAAGAATGTTCTAGAATCTTGGGATCTGTTTATGGATATTCACCAATGGAAATACTAGAATCTTGAGACCTGCCTTAGACTATCCAAATAATAATTAAAAAAAAAAAAAGGTTCAAGATTCAAAGGTTTTCAGATTGTTGGTTTAAAAGGTAGGTGGGTGGGGTGGGGTGGGGGGGGGGGGGGCCAACAAAAAAAAAACTACAAATTCAGACATCTGCTTCACAAATTTCACGATAAGAATATTCTAGATTCTTTAGATTTACTTGATACTCTCCACTAAAGGAACATTCTAGATACTATAGATTTAATTTATCCTCACCACTCAGGACTGTTCTAGTTTCTATAGGTTTACTTGATACTCTCCACCAAGGAATGTGCTAGATCCTATAGATTTACTTTATACTCTCCACTCAGGAATGTGCTAGACCCTATACATTTACTTGATACTCTCCACTCAGGCAATGCTCTAATTTCTGTAGATTTACTTTATACTCTCCACTCAGGAATGTTCTAGTGATTTGGAACCTAAAAGAATTGTGGTTTGAAGATGGCAATTTTGTGGTTATATGATATGGACAACTGGCTGCAACCAAAATTTGGCCCAAAAAAACCAAATTAGGAAAACAGGCACATCAGTTGGAGATACAGCTTTCAGCATGTCAGGAGCAAGAGCACTGGAAACCACACGGTTTGCTTTCAGCATGACAGGAGCAAGAGCACTGGGAACCACACGGTTTGTTTTCAGCATGACAGGAGCAAGAGCACTGGGAACCACACGGTTTGTTTTCAGCATGACAGGAGCAAGAGCACTGGGAACCACATGGTTTGCTTTCAGCATGACAGGAGCAAGAACACTGGGAACCACACGGTTTGCTTTCAGCATGACAGGAGCAAGAGCACTGGGAACCACACGGTTTGCTATCAGCATGACAGGAGCAAGAGCACTGGGAACCACACGGTTTGTTCTCAGCATGACAGGAGCAAGAGGACTGGGAACCACACGGTTTGCTTTCAGCATGACAGGAGCAAGAGCACTGGAAACCACATGGTTTGCTTTCAGCATGACAGGAGCAAGAGCACTGGGAACCACACGGTTTGCTTTCAGCATGACAGGAGCAAGAGCACTGGGAACCACATGGTTTGCTTTCAGCATGACAGGAGCAAGAGCACTGGGAACCACATGATTTGCTTTCAGCTAACATTTTGAAAACAATTATTATGCAATGAGGCTAACCTGATGAAGGATGGCGACATTCTCGGATGAGATCAGTGCTTCTCTGCTCCATTATGAGATTTGATCAAGCCACCTAGTGAGTTATGATTTTTTTCTTCACATTTTGGCAAATAAGACAGTTTAAACTATGGAAACAAAGAAATGTTTACCTGGGATGTGAACAATTTTTGTTTGTATAAAAAGAATATCAAAACATCAAAAAACAAACAACAGTCAATAACAAATAATTTGTGTAAGTAAAGCTGACTTAAGAAAAAAACATGAAGCATTATAAATTAAAAATTTAAAAAAAAATTTAAAAAAAAATTGACTACACACAGATGTCAACTCTTTTACATCTTAAACTCTTTTGGCCACTGGAAGTCTAGTAATGGGATCTCAAGTAAACAATTAACCAACATGGTAAAATATGAGAGCATTATTTCTGCTGTGACCAGTAAACATGCCAGATTTATTTAGTATGTTGTTACCAAATGTAAAAAGTTATTTAAAAAACAAAAAAGAGAGGAAAAAACACACAATTTTGTGGATATTTGTTCTCTGGACACATGACATTTCCTTTTCGTAAATAAAAGACATGTCAGCATTTTAAAAGGAACAATAATACAACAACAAAGGGTTGAATAAGCATCAGTCTTTGATCATGACACAGGTCACAATGAGGAAATCATTACAACTGACGTACAATATATCTATAGAGATCTGACAGTTGTATGACTGTCCGGGCACAGGAACCTCACTTTTACCAAGAACATGTCTCAAGTTACAAAATGTGGTTTGGTGGTACAACTCAGCATGTATAAGTTACAAATGTAACTTCGAGCTAAGATTATGTGTCATACGAAATAAAGATTTAAAGAGAAATGCTACTGTGTTAACAAAGATGAAATGATAAGATTCAGTTGTTGATAGAGGTGTTTGGTAAAAATGGTGAACTATTTCTGATAAGACATGTTGGAAAAGCTGGTAGTTAAAATGAGACTCTTGGGTCTGTGTGTGTGTGGTGGGGGGGGGGGGGGGGGGGGGGGGGGGGTAGCAGTGTGCAAGTTTTAATTAAATGCAAATGTGGACAAAGTGGCTGATATAACAGCTGCATATAAAACAATAAGTTAAAATATAATTCTGGCTTTATCCTGAGTTTGTGTGTGTGTGCCTGTGTGTGTAAAGAGAAGGAAGTGAGGCAAAGAGTGATAGGAAGCAAAGGAGAATACAGCTATTGCATGCAGCTCACCCCACTCCCTTCTTCATTTTTTTTAGGGTCTGCCTTTCTTGACATGTCCCTGTGGGTTCCAGTTCAAAGACATTCTAATTATATTGTTTTCAGCTTCTCTCAATGTGTGTCCTGTCCAATGCGTCTTTTTTTTCCCCCTCTTGGTCCACTGGAACTTTACTTCTCTTCAAGTGCTCAACATTAGTGATTCTTTCTTACCATTTAATTCTCTCTTTTCTGCACAGGCACCAGTTAATGAATGTTTATAGTTTAGAAGTAACTGTTTTAGTTGTTCTCTGCTCCATACAGCAGTATTGATTTGTCTCTTTTTGACTTCTCCATGGGTGGTTGGTTTTTGTGGCTACTGTTATTACCGTATGAGGTGACCAAGCTTGAGCCTACCCTTAGTCACCTCTAACATCAATCCTCTACACATCTGCACCACAAGGAAACATACCTTGATCAGTCCATCAATAATATAAGCAAAAAAAGTAAGCAAGCATAAGCGTGACAACGGCCACAAAGATAAATCAATACAAAAGGTGATTCAAACTATTTTTGTGAACTAAAAATCTTTTCACAAATATATCAATATTAACTCTTGAAAAATATTTTGAAAGCCAAGAAGGAGCACTTTTGGTTTGTACTTCCATAAAAATATTCCATCCTCTGCAATCATGCTTGCACACAATCATGCTTGCACACAATCATGCTTGCACACAAACAGCATGTCTTTGTGTGCCTGTGTTTCCTGATCAATTTAATTTTCTTCTTCTTCTTCGCGTTCACCAGCTGTACACTCTGGCATAAAGTTCTGGTTGTTTGTCCACTTCTGGACTGCAGTCCTGCTCCAGAACCTGAGTGTTGCTTGTGCATCAGTTTTACAGATCTGATTCAATTGAATCCAGACTGATGGTTCCTTGCCTCTCAGGCAGATGCACTCCGACTTCAAAGGAAGCTCCCCAATTAGTCGGCTCTTACAAAATGCTTTTGAGAAGGCAGTGGGTCTATTCTTGTTTTACCCTACAATGGGGCCCCGGAACCCACACGGGGGCTCTGGAACCCACACGGGGGCCCTGGAACCCACACGGGAGCCCTGGAACCCACACGGGAGCCCTGGAACCCACACGGGGGATCAATTTAATGATTCTTTTCTTTTGGTGGTATATGACTGGTACATCCAGCTGCACTTTTGTGGCACCTTCCCCTGCCAGTTAATCAGCCTTCTCATTTCCAGCCACTCCACAATGTGACGGTATGAGTGCTGTGTTGTCAGTTATTAGCTCGACAATGCTGCCTTTAGCAAAATTACCTGGAGAGTTCCCAGTCTCTCCCACGGTGCGGCTCTCGTACTACTGTTCAAAAACCACATGAGACATTTTTGTAAAATACATAATTTGCAGCGGAAATGAAAGCCTAGTACTCAAGGATCACGAAAGTGTTAAATGCATTCACTCAACCCTAGACTACTGAACAGCACTCAGTATACAAAAAACCTTTAATTCTGATATATGCATGTTAAATGCAGGAAAATAAGGTTAGAAAATAAGGTGGGAAGATAAGGTTAGAAAATAAGGTTGGAAGATAAGGTTAGAAAATTAGGTTGGAAGATAAGGTTAGAAAATTATGTGGGAAGATAAGGTTAGAAAATTATGTGGGAAGATAAGGTTAGAAAATGAAGTGGGAAGATAAGGTTAGAAAATTATGTGGGAAGATAAGGTTTTAAAATTAGGTGGGAAGATAAGGTTTTAAAATTAGGTGGGAAGGTCAGGTGAGAGATCAGTTAGGGAGATAGTTAGAAATCAGGTAAGAAGATCACGTGGGAGATAAGGATTAAAAAAAAGGTGGGAGATAAGATGGGAGGATCAGCTGTAAGATAAGGCGGAAAGATAAGGTGATGAATGGTACAAAGAATTCTAGGGTAAACAAACTGCTATAAACATAAAACACAGAAAATGCTGTTGCAGGTTAATCATAAGTTACGCAAGACAGGCAGGTAAATTAAAAAAAAAGAAAAAAACAACCAAGAGACAGAAATGCTGCTGCAGATTAATCTTGAGGTATCTAATGCAAGCAAGACTCAAAAAACGCAATACAACAGACACAAATGCTGTCAGGAGTTCAATGTGAAACACTGAACACAAGCAGGACATCAAAAAATTACATTAAAAAAAAAAAACCCCAGCAATTCACAAACAATAACAGCAGAATTACCGCGGTGCTCGTTAAATACAAAGCAAAAGTAAAATAATGGTTACAGTAGTACAATCAAAACACAACTCAAAAAGTGAATGCAAATATATGACTACGAAACACGGCTAACAAAGCGGCAGACATATTGCCTTAGCAGGCTACCAGCTAGTCCTATTTTCACCAACTCTACATAAACAAAGTAAAAAGTACAGATCCCTTTTCACGCCTTGAGGCGCATCCGGCATATGGGAAGAGCGCCCATATTTTTACAAACCAGTAACTCTTCATAATCATATACACAAAATGGGGGAAAAAAACAAACAAATTATGTATACAATACATTAAGCATGGGTTTGTCCTGTCAATGCTAATGCAGGAAGTACAAAATCAAGCTTTCTTTCATGAAGAAAATTATAGACTGAAATTATAGTAATGTGATGAAACACATCAACTAGCAGTGAGATGCATATGAACAACCTAGTAAAAAGAAAGAAAACACACACACACACAAATAACAGGGTCCATACAAGCAACTTAACTCTTCTAGTTCACCAGGTCCTAGCTAATGTCTGATGGAGCGAAAAACCTGACTACTAAACTCATGGGTGAACTACTTGAAGAGGGGCCTAATTTATCATCCTTGCAGGAAACAAATGTGTTTTCAGAATCCTCGACTAAACAGGATGTTCAAAACATACATAACATGCTGTTTTGTACACATGAACAATGTGAATAATGATACCCAAGCATTCAGAGTGCGATGTTTGGGACAGAAACAGTTAGTACCCACACAAACAATATACTGTGGGATCATTCGCAATAATTAATAAATTAATGAGGCTTGCAATTACGAACCCTGGTTTGCATAAAATAGTAACTGGCAGGGTTAGCAACATTCAGCAGTGGAACACGAGAGAAGTTGGGTGATATAAAACATTTCAATGGAACATGAGAGAAGTTGGTGAAATAAAACATATCAATGGAACATGAGAGAAGTTGGGTGAAATAAAACATATCAATGGAACATGAGAGAAGTTGGGTGAAATAAAACATATCAACAGCTCCCCAACTAGCTCTCACTCAAACACACAGCTGAACACAAACATCTCTATATTTAGCAGTGAAATACATTTAAGTTTGATTAAATGAAACAAAACAGAAAATAATCCCCCTCCCCCAAATCATCAATATATACATATTCAAAAACTATTCTCCAGACACACAATCAACTTCACAATTTCAAATTTGGCTCAAAGGAAAGGATCTGGCAGTTTCTCAAACAAGGTCAAAGATTATCAAATCGATAACAATATACTTCATCTATGAAAAAAAAAATAATTAATATACATTTGTTGTTTTCAGAGTATAAAAAATATAAAAGTATATATACAGTATCTTCTTTCATTGGTCAGTAGCCTGCCAATCAGAAATGCATTTTGTACAAGTTTTATACGAACACAAATTATGTCAGCGGCAGTAGGTCATGTTACTGGTAATGTGGGCATTCTAAGCTCCGTCGTATGTCTCTCAATAACAGAAGGGGAATTTAATGACAGGTCTATTAATGGCAGAAGGGGATTGTACAGAAACTCTCTAGTTTTAAGTCTGTCAACAAGAGAAATGGACTGTGCAGAAATTATACTTTTATGTTACAGAGGATTGTGCAGAAATTTGACTTTGCTAACACAGGGGATTGTGCAGAAATTTGACTTTGCTGTCATAGGGGATTGTGCAGAAATTCTACTTTGCTATCACAGGGGATTGTGCAGAAATTCTACTTTGCTGTCACAGGGGATTATGCAGAAATTCTACTTTGCTGTCACAGGGGATTGTGCAGAAATTCTATTTTTAAGTCTCAAGTCTATCTAACACAGAAATGGCTTAGCAGAAATGGTACTTTGATTCACCAGGCTATCAATGGAAGGGGACTGTGCAGAAATGCAGTGACTTACAAAAAGCAACAATGGAAAGCATAGTCCTTGTAAAGTGATGGTGGAGGAGGGGAAGAACACTTGGACCATAAGACAATAAAAGACACTTAGAATATGACGACTGGTGAGGACGGGAGAACTGGTGAGGATGGGAGAACTGGTGAGGACGGGACAACTGGTGAGGATGTGAGAACGGGTGAGGATGTGAGAACGGGTGAGGATGGGAGAACTAGTGAGGACGTGAGAACTAGTGAGGACATGAGAACTAGTGAGGACGGGAGAACTAGTGAGGACGTGAGAACTAGTGAGGTCGTGAATACTAGTGAGGACGGAGAACTGGTGAGGACGGGAGAACTGGTGAGGACATAAGAACTTGTGAGGACGGGAGAACGGGTGAGGACGGGAGAACTGGTGAGGACGTGAGAACTGGTTAGGACGGGACAACTGGTGAGGACGGGAGAACTGGTGAGGACGGGAGAACTGGTGAGGACGGGAGAACTGGTGAGTACTGGAGAACTGGTGAGTACTGGAGAACTGGTGAGTACTGGAGAACTGGTGAGGACGGGACAACTGGTGAGGACGGGAGAACTGGTGAGGACTGGAGAACTGGTGAGGACTGGAGAACTGGTGAGGACGGGACAACTGGTGAGGACTGGAGAACTGGTGAGGACGGGAGAACTGGTGAGGACGGGAAAACTGGTGAGGACGATCGATGTGAAATATTTCAGAAAATTCAAAGGTGTCAGATATTTGACAACGCTGACAAAAATCAAGTAAAAACTAAAGGAGGCTCTTCCACGTCTGCAGGTATATTGGGTATATAGGGCTAGACCTCAATTTAAAAGAACAAATGGCACTTGGTGGGTGTATGTGGTCAGCATCAGGCTGGCTGCCTTTACTTCCCAGGACTGTACCTGGGTCGACCTGGAAGCCAAGGTCATTTCTGAAAAAAGTTTGGCCTCTGCCAGGACACGAAGACACGAACTAGCCTTCTTCCAATCCGCAGGCAAGCATCTAGACGCTAGACCGGGGCGGCTCCCAACAAATATCAGGAACTTTTAATTATTAGGAAACGTCAGGTATTATAAACCGTGGCTAAAACTGTTTATACCTGTTAATTATTTTAATAATGTCAAATATGCTATGCTATCAATAATTGTCTTATATACCTGAAATAGTGTCATTATCAAAATGTCACAAAAGTGGAATACTGTCTTTATCTAAATACTTTCAATTTATCAAAATGTCACAATCTAAAAAACTTTCAACCTTGTCAAAATGTTACAAATCTAAAATACTTTTAACTTTATCAAAATGTCACAATCTAAAAAAAACTTTCAACTTTGTCAAAATGTTACAAATCTAAAATACTTTTAACTTTATCAAAATGTCACAATCTAAAAAACTTTCAACTTTATTAAATTTTCACAAATCTAAAATACTTTCAACTTTATCAAAATGTCACAAAACTGTAAACTGTCAACTTTATCAAAATGTCACAATCTTAAAAAAAAAACTATCAACTTTATCAAAATGTCACAATCTATAAAATACTGTCAACTTTATCAAAATGTCACAATCTTAAAATACTGTCAACTTTATCAAAATGTCAAAAATTTGAAATACTGTCAATTTTATCGAACTGTCACAAATCTGAAAAACTGTCAACTTTATTAAATGTCACATAAGCGAAATACTATCAACCAAATTAAAATGTCCAGTATTTCATATTTATCAACAAATTTTTAGTCTCAAAACATTCAATAATGTCTGGAAGGAATTTGTGTCAGCACCGTGCAAGTTGAGATTTCACCACCACCACCACCACCCAGGAATCTATCGAGAACAATCCCACAGGTGTGAACAAGGCACAGTCTCAGCAGGAATTCACACCCAAATCAGTCACTGTTTGCAGCGGTGGTCCAGAGTTGCGGCCTCGGGAGATGGTGTGTTTGAAAGTGTATCGCGTGACCTCCAGGAAACCAGGGCTGTAGATGCTCTGTTGGGACACCGACGAGGCTGTGCTAGGCTGGGGAAGACCACAACACTCAATGGTTACAAAGTGTGATCTGATATACTGCTGGCTTAACAAAACGGATGTAAATGAGATGGTTATCTAATACAATGGCTGTAAATGAGACAGTGATCTGTCATAATGGATGTCAATGAGATCGTGATCTGTCATAATGGATGTCAATGAGACAGTGATCTGTCATAATGGATGCAAATGAGATAGTAAATGACACTAAACAACAAAATTTGATGAAAGTCCCGGCATCAAGATAAAAATAGTTATTTCTTTCAGACTTCACGATGCTAAGCACGAAAATGACAATTAAAAAACACAATATGGTAAAGTGTTTGAGAAATCTGAAAAATAAAATGTTTATACATAACAGCACATTATGTTGTATATTATACAGACACTCGTACCCACAAAACAGCAATAAATAAGCCATTTGATTCTAAAAACAGATGCCACATGTTGTGTTCATCACTAATTGCTTTCATGGCCATGAGCAAGTAACACAGCATTATGATGGACACCTAAAATGTAATGGCATAAGGCCGCTTTTACTTCCTATGTCACTTTGCCTGACAGCTGCTTAGGATCACCTGTGACACAATGCACAAACTGTTCATGAGCACGAAAAAACTTTACCCTGACATTTTCACTGATGAGATTTCTTTGTTCAAGTCCTAATCCAAGTAACTCCGCTTTGGCCTTGGGCGCCCCAGATCGCGAACAAGTTGGTTTACCTCTCCTTGTGTGTGAGAAAGTGTGGCACAGACGATGCACGGAAATGATGCTTATGAATGGATCAGTGTACATAAGATGATGTCCTTGTGTGTGAGAAAGTGTGGCGCAGGCGATGCACGGAAATGATGCTTCTGAATGGATCAGCGTACATAAGATGTTGTCCTTGTGTGTGAGAAAGTGTGGCGCAGACGATGCACGGAAATGATGCTTCTGAATGGATCAGCATACATAAGATGATGTCCTTGTGTGTGAGAAAGTGTGGCGCAGACGATGCAAGGAGATGATGGTTCTGAATGGATCAGCATACATAAGATGTTGTCCTTGTGTGTGAGAAAGTGTGGCGCAGACGATGCACGGAAATGATGCTTCTGAATGGATCAGCATACACAAGATGATGTCCCTGTGTGTGAGAAAGTGTGGCGCAGACGATGCACGGAAATGATGCTTCTGAATGGATCAGCGTACATAAGATGATGTCCTTGTGTGTGAGAAAGTGTGGCGCAGACGATGCACAGAAATGATGCTTCTGAATGGATCAGCATACATAAGATGATGTCCCTGTGTGTGAGAAAGTGTGGCGCAGACGATGCACGGAAATGATGCTTCTGAATGGATCAGCGTACATAAGATGTTGTCCTTGTGTGTGAGAAAGTGTGGCGCAGACGATGCACGGAAATGATGCTTCTGAATGGATCAGCGTACATAAGATGTTGTCCTTGTGTTTGAGAAAGTGTGGCGCAGACGATGCACGGAAATGATGCTTCTGAATGGATCAGCGTACATAAGATGTCCTTGTGTGGGTTCTGTAGCCCCATGATGGGGGAAACAAGGACAGACCCACTGCCTCCCCAACAGGCAAGTCGTAGGAGTCCACTACTTGGTAGGCATACATCCAAGTCAGAGTGCATCTGCCTACTAATGGATCTTAAGGAGATACTAATCTGCCACAGCGGATGTAAATGAGATAGTAAATTAACATAATGGATATAAATGTTGGCGTACATCAAGAAGATATATAAATGAAAATTAGCACATACCTGAGTAGAGAGAAGAGATGAATCAATGGCTGATGTGCTGATGGCTGATCTGGCCAAAGATTGTGAAATATCTGGCAACTGGTTTGCCTGGTGGAACTCTACAAGGGCACTCCAGATCTTTCTTGCATGATCGTTCGGAATATTCATTTCGTCCAGGTTCTTAGGAAGAGAGGAGAAAATGTCAAACTGAAATACTTTGAAACTGAGCTATCACTGAGTCGACCCTGGACAGTCGAAGAGGACGAAAAGATTTTGAAAAATGAGAAAAAGCAAGAATAGTTGGAGGAAGAGAAGAAGCAGCAGAAGTATAGCATCAGAAGAGAAAGAAAATGAGTATCCTATCAGCTACCCTATGTACTAACAGGGTAATAATCTCCATTGTGTGTAACAAGGCTCAGGTCATACAAACCATTTTCACCACAGTACCTGTCCTCTGGAGCATACCCCCGGGGAGAAAATGTACTACCACACAACAGGGACTGTCCACCAGGGAGATAATGTACTGCCACACAACAGGGACTGTCCACTGGGTAGATAATGTACTGCCACACAACAGGGACTGTCCACTGGGTAGATAATATACTGCCACACAACAGGGACTGTCCACTGGGGAGATAATGTACTACCACACAACAGGGACTGTCCACTGGGGAGATAATGTACTGCCACACAACAGGGACTGTCCACTGGGGAGATAATGTACTGCCACACAACAGGGACTGTCCACTGGGGAGATAATGTACTACCACACAACAGGGATTTTCCACTGGGGAGATAATGTACTACCACACAACAGGGATTTTCCACTGGGGAGATAATGTACTGCCACACAACAGGGACTGTCCACCAGGGAGATAATGTACTGCCACACAACAGGGACTGTCCACTGGGGAGATAATGTACTACCACACAACAGGGATTTTCCACTGGGGAGATAATGTACTACCACACAACAGGGACTGTCCACCAGGGAGATAGTGTACTGCCACACAACAGGGACTGTCCACTGGGGACATACCGTACTGCAACACACCAGGGACTGTCCACTGGGGAGATAATGTACTGCCACACAACAGGGACTGTCCACTGGGGAGATAATGTACTGCCACACAACAGGGACTGTCCACTGGGGAGATAATGTAAAGTAAAGTAAAGTAAAGTAAAGTTCCCTTTTCACGCCTTTCGGCGCATCGGGCATATGGGCAGAGCGTCCCATATTTTTACAGACCATCAGCACTCTTTGGGTAATGTGGTCAGCATTACGCCGGCTGTCTTTACTTTCCCAGGACAGCCCATCTTGGTGCCCATTTTAGGCTGGGTCGACCTGCGACGTCCCATACCACGACAAAAATCCACGCAGCCTGCAGTGGGTTTCGATCGCGGTATGCTGGCTAACGAGTCGGACTCGCAACGCCTTAGCCACGGACGCCACTCCAACAAACCCACAGCTGCTGGCTAAGACATCCACTCACCTCCTGACGGAACTCTTCCAGCTGATAGAGGTTGTTGTAGCCTCTAGTCCTAAATCTGTCAATGTACGCTGACATGTTGAGTCCTGTCAGCCATCTGTAAGTAAGAGACAGGCCACAGTTGATATATACATATATAATTATGCTTCAGAAACTGAAAACATGTTCCCATTGTAAATCTAAACAAAGCTGACACAAACAATATATTGCACAATTTACTGCCTGACACATTGAGGTGTATCTCGTCACATGATGAATCAAGCACGCACACTCGCACACACACATAGAGCGAGAGAGAGAGAGAGAGAGAGAGAGAGAACATTTATACCTATTGTAAATCTAAACAAAGCTGACACAAACAATATATTGCACAATTTACTGCCTGGTACATTTAGGTGTATCTCATCTGGAAAATTACAATAAAGTTACATGGACAAATGATCAATTGCGCGCGCACGCACGCACGCACCCCCACCCGCCCACCCACACATACAGAGAGAGAGACAGAGAGAGACAGAGACACAGAGAGACAGAGAGAGAGACAGAGAGAGACAGAGTGAGACCGAGAGAGAGACAGAGTGAGACCGAGAGAGAGACACAGAGAGACAGAGACAGAGAGTGAGAGAGACAGAGAGTGAGAGAGACAGAGAGAGAGAGAGAGATAGAGACAGAGACACAGAGAGAGAGACAGAGAGAGACAGAGAGAGAGACAGAGACAGAGAGAGAGACAGAGAGTGAGAGAGACAGAGTGAGAGAGACACAGAGTGAGAGAGACAAAGAGAGAGAGACAGAGAGAGACAGAGAGAGAGAGACAGAGAGAGAGACAGAGAGAGAGAGACAGAGAGAGAGAGAGACAGAGAGAGACAGAGAAATTAATTTTTTTCCACTGAAATAAGCAATCACATGATCTAGTTACACTGAGGATCTCTCTATGGCATTGGTAACATAGTGGCTAGCTTATCTTGACTGGATGGCAGAAAGATGTACAGTGTAACTAGGCTATGTCATTTATGTATTGCAAAAACTGCCAATTACTGCTTTTTTTTTAAAAAACTACTTATTGCGGTGTAAACTGAGGGGGGGGGGTGTTGGGTCTTACGGCCGCAGGGCTAGTGCTGTCGCCCCGACTGTGCAGGTGAGGATTTTATTTTGCCCCCACAGAAAAAACCGCCAGCATTACCGAGGATTTGAACCTGGGTCTCCCACTTAAGAGCCCAGTGTTCTAACCATCTGGCCACACCCTCCCCCCCCCCCCTTTTAAAAATATAAAATGACAAAGAAATTAAAATGTCACAAACTGTGAATATCTAGTATAGTAAAGGAGATTATTGTACTGAAATCGAAAGACGATGGCCATAGCAATGCAAAGATTAAACAACATTAAAAGTCGATGGTTAAACACCAGTAAGGAAATCAAAATTACAATTTTGAGAGAACGCATCTTCCCTGTAGCAACGTACGGATGTGAGTTCTGGACTATCTCCCTGTCTTTAAGAAAGAGAAAGGGCTTTTGAGTTGAAAGGCTATAGATTCTCAGAATATCATTGTCAAGGGAGAGAAGAAATGCTGACATTTTAAAACATCTGAACATCAAGGAAGACTGGGTAATAAACGGCATCTTGTCTCAGAAGCTGAAAAATGTTGGGTCATATCAAGTGCCATAGCGGGTTGGAAAAATAATAGCAGAAGATGTAGTACCAGGAAAGAGGGGCAGGGGCTGACCAGCATGAGATGGGCACAGGATATAAGTGACTCCTTGAACATGAAATGAGAGTACACGAGGCGGAAGAACTGACGAGAGACTAAGTTCTTGCAGGTAGACTGTGATAAGAGCAAAGTTCTGCAAAGGACCTGCTACATGATGATGACTGGGAGAAATGTTTAGGTTAACATAACATTCAGAGATAACTCCTACCTGGCTATCGAGTTGTCCTGGAGATCCCCAAGAACACCATCAATGTCCTCCTTCTTGATAGCAATACTGCCCCCGTCGATCACCTCCAAGCCAGGACTGCCGGAGCTGCTCACTGTGTTGAGAAAACCTTCGTAAATCTCCGAGCTGACCTCAAAGGGATGGGGCTGGTCAACGGCGTCAGTGCTCATGGTTGTCGAGGTGGACGTCTCGGAGGTGTCGCTGGGACTGCCTGCTGAGATCCCATAACTTGTGTCTGGCCTGAAATACAAAGAGAAAGATCTGTAATGCGGCATTTCTTTTGCGGAGTTACTGCCCCTGGTAGACAAATATGTTGACAGAAGGATACGGGGCAGATTGTCCCAGGCAGTTAGTGTTCTTTGGAAATAGGTAGTGTGGTATCTTCGTCTTATTTTCGTTCGTCCGAGTGATGTAACTGCACTGTACCTGTTTACAGCAGAGCTGTGATATCTGCGCCTTTCGGTCAACATATCTGACTTCATTGAGAATTTGTTGACCGGGTAAATTTTCCAAATAGTTTCGAGGGACACGGTAATGCCTTCCTTATTAGTGTGGTGTTCTTTTTGTCCAGTTAATTACAGGTGTTATCCCTGGAGATTCTGTCTATGGTGACTGCATGTAGATTGGTCGGCCCTGAAAGGTTGGTAAAACAGATCATGCGCATTCTCCGCCATCCAAGGAGGCTTCCGTAAAAGCAGAGCTGATACATGACGCTCTGGTCCTGGGCTCACTCAAGGAAGTGACATGTCCCAAACATGACTGCTTAACTTCACAACTGCATATGCAGCTTTCCACTCATCATGGGCTGGGCTCTTCAGAGATCAGCAGGGAGCAGCCTACAGGTCCGGGACTTCAATGACAACACTAATGGAAACATTCTTCTTCACAATGCTAAACACCCTCAACGTTGTTCCCTCTGGACACTTTGCATGACGGTATCGGGGAAAGCATGCATACGGCATGGTTTCTCCAATCTGATCCTGAAAATCTGGCGAATGGGGCCTATAGTAATGAACATCTGAACCTTTTTGCTAACAACAGGACTTCTGACATTTAAGACTGTGCTCTTATGCCATGGGACATATATCTGACCGACACTTGGGCATAATTAGCAGAATGACAGTGGTAGATTGTCTTGATGTGCCTCAACGCGGTGAGGACAATATTGAGGGTCAATAATGAAAATTTCCAAATGAGTTTTGATAGACGATTTCACCCATGCACTAGGGGTTTTACTGATCAGAGCCACACTGGACACTACATCTCTGGACGCCACCAGTTCTGAGCCACACAGGACACTACATCTCTGGACGCCACCAGTTCTGAGCCACAAAGGACACTACATCTCTGGACGCCACCAGTTCTGAGCCACACAGGACACTACATCTCTGGGGACCACCAGTTCTGAGCCACACAGGACACTACATCTCTGGGGACCACCAGTTCTGAGCCACACTGGACACTACATCTCTGGGTGCCACCAGTTCTGAGCCACACAGGACACTACATCTCTGGATGCCACCAGTTCTGAGCCACACAGGACACTACATCTCTGAGCCACACAGGACACTACATCTCTGGGCGCCACCAGTTCTGAGCCACACTGGACACTACATCTCTGGACGCCACCAGTTCTGAGCCACACAGGACACTACATCTCTGGACGCCACCAGTTCTGAGCCACAAAGGACACTACATCTCTGGACGCCACCAGTTCTGAGCCACACAGGACACTACATCTCTGGGGACCACCAGTTCTGAGCCACACAGGACACTACATCTCTGGGTGCCACCAGTTCTGAGCCACACAGGACACTACATCTCTGGATGCCACCAGTTCTGAGCCACACAGGACACTACATCTCTGAGCCACACAGGACACTACATCTCTGGGCGCCACCAGTTCTGAGCCACACAGGACACTACATCACTGGGTGACACCAGTTCTGAGCCACACAGGACACTACATCTCTGGACGCCACCAGTTCTGAGCCACACAGGACACTACATCTCTGGACGCCACCAGTTCTGAGCCACACAGGACACTACATCTCTGGGTGCCACCAGTTCTGAGCCACACAGGACACTACATCTCTGGACGCCACCAGTTCTGAGCCACACAGGACACTACATCTCTGGGTGCCACCAGTTCTGAGCCACACAGGACACTACATCTCTGGACGCCATCAGTTCTGAGCCACACAGGACACTACATCTCTGGGGACCACCAGTTCCGAGATCTCCAGCCAGCTCGGCTGATGGGTTTTACACACACAAAAAATAGTTATTTGTGATTTTGCTGTTACCGCAGATTCTCCAAATGGGCCACTGCTATGAGTGAAGGAGTTAATGGACTTTGGCATTAAATCACATGTCTTTCCTCTGTTTTTCTGTTACATCAAAGGTTTGCAATATTCCTGAGCTATGATCTAGCCACAATCATACATCATTTATCTCCTACAAGTCTATTAAATCAACGGTTTGCTGTACTCCTGAGCTATGATCTAGCCCTAATCACACATAATTTATCTCCTACTAGTCTGGAAAATCAAAGGTTTACAGTAAATTTAAGCTGTGATCTAGCCATATTCATTCATCATACAAGTCTGTTAAATCAAAGGTTTACTGTACGTTTAAGCTATGATCTAGCCATAATCAATCATTTATCTCTTCTAGTCTGTTAAATCAAAGGTTTACTGTACATCTGAGCTATGATCTAGCCATAATCATTCATCTCCTACATGTCTGGAAAATCAAAGGTTTACACTAAGTTTAAGCTATGATCTAGCCATAATCATTCACCATTTATCTCTGACTAGTCTGTTAAATCAAAGGTTAACTGTATGTTTAAGCTATGATTTAGCCATAATCATACATCATTTACCTCCTACTAGTCCGTTAAATCAAAGGTTAACTGTATGTTTAAGCTATGATTTAGCCATAATCATACATCATTTACCTTCTACTAGTCTGTTAAATCAAAGGTTAACTGTATGTTTAAGCTATGATTTAGCCATAATCATACATCATTTACCTTCTACTAGTCTGTTAAATCAAAGGTTAACTGTATGTTTAAGCTATGATTTAGCCATAATCATACATCATTTACCTTCTACTAGTCTGTTAAATCAAAGGTTAACTGTATGTTTAAGCTATGATTTAGCCATAATCATACATCATTTACCTTCTACTAGTCTGTTAAATCAAAGGTTAACTGTATGTTTAAGCTATAATCACACAACATTAACAATCTTGAAAGCTCCCACAACTAACTAATCATCTTTATCAGATGGTTTAGGGAACATCTCCATTATGCTGTTGCTTCATGTCACTGTTGCTCCATGCTGCTGTTGTTCCATGCCATTGTTGCTCCAAGCGGCTGTTGTTCCATAATGCTGTTGCTCCGTGCCACTGCTGTTCCATGCTACTGTTGCTCCATGCCACTGTTGCTCCATGCCACTGTTGTTCCATGCCACTGTTGTTACATGCCGCTATTGCTCCATGCCACTGTTGTTCCATGCCGCTATTGCTCCATGCCACTTTTGTTGCATGCCACTGTTGCTCCATGCAACTGTTGCTCCATGCCACTTTTGTTCCATGCCGCTATTGCTCCATGCCACTGTTGCTCCATGCCACTGTTGTTCCATGCCACTGTTGTTCCATGCCACTGTTGCTGCATGCAACTGTTGCTCCATGCCACTGTTGTTCCATGCCACTGTTGCTGCATGCAACTGTTGCTCCATGCCACTGTTGTTCCATGCCGCTATTGTTCCATGCCACTGTTGTTACATGCCGCTATTGCTCCATGCCACTGTTGCTCCATGCCACTGTTGTTACATGCCGCTATTGTTCCATGCCACTGTTGTTCCAATCCACTGTTGTTACATGCCGCTATTGCTCCATGCCACTGTTGCTCCATGCCACTGTTGTTCCATGCCACTGTTGTTACATGCCACTGTTGCTGCATGCTACTGTATTCTAGCATTATAATCTTTTTCTTCAGCGATCTCTCGTCGTGCGCTTACCCCAGTGTGGGCCTTATCATGGGATATCATCTCAAGTTCTCTTAGGTTTCCTGAAAGCTTAGTTGTCAGTTCTACTAGGTAGGTGGGCCACGTGCTGTAGCACTGTATTTAGCTGACAAGTATTCAGTCTACCAAGACAAGAGACAAACACTGTGTGTGCTGGAGATCCGCTGCAGCCAAACTTCACTGATGAAAATGTTTATCGTCATAATTTTACAGATGCCCATACTTCGACCGGAGAGCAGCAGAGGCGTTGCAGAATAGATGTTCTGCCTGCCAGTCTTGGATTCTAATCTACTTTGAGTCAGAGTGTTTCAAACATAAACCTGGCTTGTAGGTAGACCCAGTTATAAACCGGTACCAGGTAAAAGTCCTGGGCAGCTACGTGGCTTAGGGGTCAGCGAATGCAGTTAACAATCTCTTGATCCGCCAGCAAAAGAATTCGTTAGCCGCAGCAGACAATTAAAAAAAAAAAAATTCTCAGAGTTTTAGGGCAACAGCATGAGAGTCGCACTGTGCCAAAGATTGGGACCTCACCATGTAATGTTTCTAAAGACAACAGTGGTACGGTGTAGCCAACCTTCATTGCGGAGATGGCACAGCAATTATTATGTAAAGTCCTGGGAAGTGACGGTAGTCTGTTTAATGTTAACCACATCATCCACTTAGACTTCCAGTCTAACACGGAGGACTAGGCATGGCAGCATGTTAAGCTCTGAAGCTATTTTTGCTTCCGCCAGCGCTTTGCTAATGCAGTTTCCACATATGGACGGTAGTCTACAGTTTCGCTGCCTGAGCTACTGAGTTTAGTGTTTGGTGCAGCCCTGTGAGTTGTGTTTTTCATATGAAATGCCTTTCATTTGTTCAGCGGTTAAGTCATTGCATTTAATTTGGCCGTTAAAAGATTTACGTGTCGGCTGGTGAAATTCCTCATGTAATAATTCTAAGTGTGTATAGCCAATTAATCGTGCCTGACTACACACTTCAACGACAAACTGCATTTCTAGTGGCGATTGTCGGCTTTAGCGCCTCTGGCAACTGCCATATGCATTTACTACAATTTCTGGAATGTGCCGGAACTAACTATTTGTTCCCCAGTTTTTCAAATGGGACAGTGAGGAAAATTTGATTTGATTTTCACTGGCATCGGAACAGAGCAAGTTATATGGTGATCTGACTGCAGTGAAGTAGAAACCTTGACCAAGGCATCGTCCATCGAGTACCGACTGGTTTTTAAGAAAATGAGTTTAGCCTCACATGTCCGATAAGTCAGTGGCGGGAGAAAGGAGTCAGTTGTGGGAGAAAGAAGTTAGTTGTGGGAGAAAGGAGTTAGTTGTGGGAGAAAGGAGTCAGTGACAGGAGAAAGGAGTCAGTTGTGGGAGAAAGGAGTTAGTTGTGGGAGAAAGGAGTCAGTTGCGGGGGGAAAGGAGTCAGTTGTGGGAGAAAGGAGTCAGTTGTGGGAGAAAGGAGTTAGTTGCGGGAGAAAGGAGTCAGTTGTGGGAGAAAAGAGTCAGTTGTGGGAGAAAGGAGTTAGTTGTGGGATAAAGGAGTCAGTTGTGGGAGAAAGGAGTCAGTTGCGGGAGAAAGGAGTCAGTTGTGGGAGAAAGGAGTCAGTTGCGGGGGAAACGAGTCAGTTGTTGGAGAACAGAGTCAGTTGCAGGAGAAAGGCCCTTCACTGACATTGTAACCATGTTTGTGTCATCCCAGAACAGCCACACCTGACAGGATCACCATCAACCCACAAATGAACAACAGAGTTTGAACGCTTCCAGTTATGAACAAGTAATAAAATTTATTCACAGAAATTTACTGCTAAAAGAAAACAAGAAACAATAACACAACATAGGACAGTTAGATTGTAAAATTTAACACTAATTAACATTATGTACAGAACTGAAATATAACAGCTGAAACACGTCGGTGAATCTGTCAGAATGATTCACCTTTTACTTGTCTTTACGGATGCTAACATAAAAAAATTACAAATGAAATGTCATAACAGATGAAACATATAATTTTACATGTCAAAATTATAGGCTTTCTACATGTCTTTATGGACGATAACATAAAAAATGATTCATGAAATGGTACAGAAACAAAACAAGAAACCAAACTGACCCCACCGGTGAAATTTGATGTGGTTCATCAATATAAAATGGGTCAAGTTTATAATTTCTTACAAGAAATAGCTAATGCCATTCTACCTGAAACTTCCTCCGAAGTCAGAGTGCACCCGCCTGAGAAAAAACAAGGAACCAACAGTCTGCATTCAAATAAACCAAATCTGTCAAACAGATGTGCATGCAAAACTCAAGTTCTGGAACAAGACTAAAGTTAAGAAGTCAACGAACACTCAGAAGTTTCTGCCAGAGTTGACAGCCAGTGAACGCCAAGAGATCACCCATGTCACAAAAAGGAAGATAGCTTGAGTACACCTCGATGACAGAGAAGCTAGGGAAGGGAGGAAGGAAGACAGAGGATGGAGGTAAGAAAAGGGAGGGAATATAGGATAGTCTTGTAACATAGTAACATACATTCGGTCTCAGAAATGTCAGAAATGACTGGAAGTATATGAGAAAGAAGGATGAGGACAGACAGGTCATGATTAATACCACACATCACTTTGACAACTAACAGGTGACCTGATGTGTAGCAGCCAACAAGTTGCTGAACTGCTGTTAACAGAACAGCTATTTCTCGAATTTCACATCAAAACAAAGAAATGGTTTAAAAAATGAAGAACAAACCAATTTGCATTACTACAATTTAATGGAGAAAAAAATGGGGGGGGGGGGGGGGCCGCAAATGGATTATTACCTTTAAGAGACAAATTTGGCCCCAGTACAAAATAAATACATAGGAAACTTTCAACTTCTAAGCAGACCCCCCCCCCCCCCAAAGGGCGGTTATCATTTTATCGGATATAAATAATTATGGAAGGATCCAGAAAATTATTATGGTAGATGGTAGATATTCACTGACAGGTCTCTCCACACAGATTTCTCTAGAGCCTAATTGGGGGAGGGGAGAAGGGGGAATATTCACGACCTCTCAACCAGTATTTCACACAAGGCAACTAAGTACAGGTCTTTTAAATCAGATGTATTGGCCAAGAGGTGCAAATATCGCAGCCTAGCCTATAACTACAATACAAACTAAGGACAGGTTTTCTGAATCAGATGTATTGGCCAAGAGGTGCAAATATCGCAGCCTAGCCTATAACTACAATACAAACTAAGGACAGGTTTTCTGAATCAGATGTACTGGCCAAGAGGTGCAAATATCGCAGCCTAGCCTATAACTACAATACTAATCTTCTTGCCAATGGCCATTTTTAAGTCAAACTTAGTTGAGAAAAATAGAGATAGCTAATGATGACAAAAGAACACAACAGCATGGGGAATATTTGGAGTTTAGGATAATCTGTGATGGCCACATAATTCAAACCAAATGATACACACTTTCAAAATAATGCCCCATTTAGAAGGTCAAACTGCTTAGTATACTCTCTCTCATCCATACAAAGAAAACAAGTGAGGTTACTATTTCATATCTCAGTGTTTTAAAGCAATTTCACAACCCAGTTTCTAACAGACTACTCACATCACACAACCACAAAGGTTTAGTGTGGAGCAGCGGAGAGAACGAACAATGTATGTCAACATCAACAACTAAACAACGTCAAAAGTACTACAGAGACAACATCAAAGTAGCTGAACACAGACACCAATAAGATTAAACATACAAAATCAAATCACTTAACTCGATAAATGTAGTTACGGCTCAGGGTGCCACTCGAGACGAGAAAAAGCAAGACAAGTAGTTAAACAGATGACAATGGGTATGGAAATTCTTTGCTGTCTGCTGAGGAGGGAGACGGAGCTACTATGGGCTAGTCCTGAATGCTGTGATGTTGAATTCTAACCCAGATAAACCCAGTTAAGGACCATATGATAACAAAAGCATGCAAGGGTCTATCTCCAATGAGGGTTATTATGACTGCTTCCAATATCGAGCAAAAACTACCCACACTTCTGTTCTACGAGCTGGTCCGTTCTCCTACTGAATATGCTCTGGCCATCCTCACTTTCAGTGCTACACAGACTGAACGACTTGAAAAAAGTGCAAAATGAAGCCATGCGCATTGTTTTGGGATGTACAAGAGATACTTCCTGTGCAGCAATGAGATCTACTTGACTTTCCAACAACGAACAAAAGGATCAGGATCTGGAGGGCTCAGGCATAACTTAAAATATCCACTGGATCAAGTACTTTTCAGGGGAAACTCATTGCCAGGTCGGACAGAAGATTTTATCAAACAAAAATGCAGCGTAACCGACATCATCCCTGGTGAAGAGTGGATACCCGTGCCTCATGCGTTTATTTGTACATTTTCCTCTACTGCCACCTTCAACAGGCAATGCAGAGAGCAGAATCAGTGAAAATTCAGATGAGGCAGATGTACTAATCTAAACAGACAGATCCATTTTACGCCAACAAAGACGCGCATGAGCGTTCACAGCCAACTCAGCAGCCAAAACAGTCAAAGAAGCCAACGACACCTTCTCCATAACCAGCAGCATGACGAAGGAGGTGATGACAGTAACGCAAGCGATGGCGTGTCTCCAAAAACAAAACTACACCCGTGCACGTCTTACTCGGTGATTCAATGAGTTGGATCTGAAGGGTTCAGGCGAAGGCAATGGCTTGAATCATTACAGAAGTCACATTTATTTTCGTTCTGGGACACGCAGGTGTCGATAGAAATGAAAGAGGAGACAGGCTGGCTGGATCTGCTATCATTACCGACGGTCAACCCATGAATCATGCTGATATTAGTAATGCCCTCTGAGAAATGGGAAGGTTGAAGGACTTTGGGGGCACTGAATTCACATCACTCGCCAGAATGATAAGACTATGGAGTCAAGACTGGCATAGCAAAAAATGAGACACAAGGCAGGCACATCAGAGGACATGTTAATCAACACAGAACTAGTATTATTAGCCACCGGACACTGGGGTTCATACTGAGGGGAGGGTCTGAGCCCCTGTGGATATGTCTGGAGTGCAGTGATGATAACCCAACTAACTAACCCAGTTACGGACGAACTCCAGCCAGCACTAAAAACTTCATCATCTTCTGTGTAATTTCTTAAAACGGCTGTCAGCTTGTGGTTTACAGTTAAGCTTGACATCTGCACCTTTTGGTTCACTTAAGCAGATAACCCCTAAATTACTCGCCTTTTACAACATGCAAGATAAGGGAGGTCACTGGGTCTACCCCCCCCCCCCCCCCCCCCCCCCTTTCCCGAACCTATAGTTGACCTTTATATCAGGTTGATGCAGTTTTAAAGGGTACGGTGAAGATTTCTGGAAAGTCACAGTGACAAGGGGAGCGAGATAGTGATCCAAATATTTTTCAAGCCGATCTATTTCAAAAGTGATTCTGGCTCCTAGTCAATCTAAACTAAAAATGGGAACTAGATAATGTCATGGGAACTAGATAATGTCATTGGAACTCCAGATGGCTAGCATGATGCTGACCACCGCCTACTGAACCATCTTTTCAAAATATGTTCCTTCTCTTCTTCTTAGCATTCACTGGTTGCAAGCTCCTGCAGACATTTTGGGTTGTTCGTCCCCTTCTGTGTTTTGGTCTTGTTCCAGAACCTGATTTTTGCATGTACATCTTGTTTTACAGATCTAGGTAATTTGTATGCAGACTGTTGGTTCCTTGCCTCTCACACAGATGCACCCCTGACTTGGAAGGAGACACCTTAATCAGTCGCCTCCTATGACATACTTGTTAGGGCCCAATGGGTCTATTCTTACTTCCCCCAAAAATGGGACCCCAGAACCCACACGGAAAATATGCAGTAGGCACGTGACCATTTGAACTTGATTTGGTGAAGGTGTGTGTATATTAGCATGTGTTTATTTGGCTGGCTTTACCCTGTGGAGTGTTTTTATGTAAACCTCCCAGCTAGATTTGGTGAAGGTGTGTGTATATAACATGTGTTTATTGTGGCTGGCTTTACTCTGTGGAGTGTCTGTATGTAAACCTCCCAGCTAGATTTGGTGAAGGTGTGTGTATATTAGCATGTGTTTATTTGGCTGGCTTTACCCTGTGGAGTGTCTGTATGTAAACCTCCCAGCTAGATTTGGTGAAGGCGTGTGTATATTAGCATGTGTTTATTTGGCTGGCTTTACTCTGTGGAGTGTCTGTATGTAAACCTCCCAGCTAGATTTGGTGAAGGTGTGTGTATATTAGCATGTGTTTATTTGGCTGGCTTTACTCTGTGGAGTGTCTGTATGTAAACCTCCCAGCTAGATTTGGTGAAGGTTTTGTTGAATGTTATCTGTGCTGATGTCTGCTACTCTTTTTGTGCATGTGTAGTTAGGGTTGACACACCCCTCCCCACATTTATCAGCATGTGTGGGCTGGGAGGACAACAGTCAACAAACCCCTCTCCCCCGAAGAAAGCTAGAAAAAAGTCAATTTAACTTTGAAAGAAGAAGAAGAATAAGAAGCAGCAGAAGAAGAAGAAAAAGAAGAAGAAAAAGAAGAGAGAGAGAGAGAAAGAGAGAGGGGGAGGGAACTGCAGAATGATGGAAAGAGAGAGACGTGAGACAGAATAAAAAACAGAGATGAAGGGAGATGTGTCTAAAACAAAATGAGAGAACGTAATGTAGACAGACATCTGCAGTCTCTGAATGTTCATTAAGACTTTCACAGCACCATGTGCACCATTAGCTGCATCAATTGTACATTTTGATATTTAACTCTAAACCCCATTAATATTGTGCTTGAAATTGCCTGTTCACACTTGGTGCTGTGGATGGTTGGTCAGTGCAACTGAGAGAAATCTGGCATCCTTATTTCTTGAGAATCTTGCCAGGTTTTGGAGCTAATTTCTTCTTTTTAGCCATTGACTTGACCTTTGGCTCTTGACCCACGACATTAGGAAACCACCTGCAACGAGCCAGAGCAGTATAGATGACTTAATGGGATTTACATGTAAAAATAAATTTAACTCAAAAACTGAAAATATTTACTTTGGAGGGGAAAAATGGGGAGAATTTTATTTAAAAACAGTTTATGATTACCTCATGTTTCCTTCATTCAATAATTTCATTTAGTTTATGTGGGCACAGTTTAAAAATACTAATAAAAATAAAATGATATCAAATAAAAAGGGGAAAATGAAAAATGTCTTTTCAAAAATGAAATGGCAGGTGGAAATTCTTTAAAAAATGTCCCCAAAAATGAACTGAACAAAAATGTATCAACTGAAAAGAAAAAAAACTCTGGCTCTGAACGCAGGTGGCTGCCTTGATACCCCATATGTTTTATAGTAACTTATTCCAGTTAGGAAAACAAAGAGAAAATGGAATAAAACCAAAAAACAAGGCTCACATTTGTATGACCAAAATCAATAGTCACCAAAAAAAAAAAAAAGTCTTTCAAACCTACCTGGCAAGAAGTGGTTAAGCTTTTTATAGTGTCTTCAGATTAGTAATAAAATAACTGAGAGGCCGGAGGAATGCTGCTCTACATAATAAAGCTGAGACATTTTGGACAGATACAACAAGAAATGAGGATGACCTCTACTTCTGTTTTCTTCAAAGGGCAGTTAGCACATTGTGTTAGGGTTTAGGGCAGTGGTTCTCACAATTCTTTTGGCCTGAGCCTTTCAAACAGTTCCTCATGTTGTAGAGACCCCCAACCATAACATCATCTTCATTGCTTCTTCGTAACTTTAGTGAATACGTGTTTCTGATTTCTTAGTGAAAGGGTCGTTGGATGCCTAAAAGGGTCGCAATCCACAGGTTGAGAACTATTGGTTTAGAGCTAACCTGTGATATCTGTAGCTAGCCTGTGATATCTGTAGGTAGCCTGTGACATCTGTAGCTAGCCTGTGATATCTGTAGCTAGCCTGTGACATCTGTAGGTAGCCTGTGATATCTGTAGCTAGCCTGTGATATCTGTAGCTAGCCTGTGATATCTGTAGCTAGCCTGTGATATCTGTAGCTAGCCTGTGATATCTGTAGCTAGCCTGTGATATCTGTAGCTAGCCTGTGATATCTGTAGCTAGCCTGTGATATCTGTAGCTAGCCTGTGATATCTGTAGCTAGCCTGTGATATCTGTAGCTAGCCTGTGATATCTGTAGCTAGCCTGTGATATCTGTAGCTAGCCTGTGATATCTGTAGCTAGCCTGTGATATCTGTAGCTAGCCTGTGATATCTGTAGCTAGCCTGTGATATCTGTAGCTAGCCTGTGATATCTGTAGCTAGCCTGTGATATCTGTAGCTAGCCTGTGATATCTGTAGCTAGCCTGTGATATCTGTAGCTAGCCTGTGATATCTGTAGCTAGCCTGTGATATCTGTAGCTAGCCTGTGATATCTGTAGGTAGCCTGTGACATCTGTAGCTAGCCTGTGATATCTGTAGCCAGCCTGTGATATCTGTAGCTAGCCTGTGATATCTGTAGCTAGCCTGTGATATCTGTAGGTAGCCCGTGATATCTGTAGGTAGCCCGTGATATCTGTAGCCAGCCTGTGATATCTGTAGCTAGCCTGTGATATCTGTAGCTAGCCTGTGATATCTGTAGCTAGCCTGTGATATCTGTAGCTAGCCTGTGATATCTGTAGCTAGCCTGTGATATCTGTAGCTAGCCTGTGATTTCTGTAGCTAGCCTGTGATTTCTGTAGCTAGCCTGTGATACATTTAGCTAGCCTGTGATTTCTGTAGCTAGCCTGTGATATCTGTAGCTAGCCTGTGATATCTGTAGCTAGCCTGTGATATCTGTAGCTAGCCTGTGATATCTGTAGCTAGCCTGTGATATCTGTAGCTAGCCTGTGATTTCTGTAGCTAGCCTGTGATATGTTATCTAGCCTGTGATATCTGTAGCTAGCCTGTGATTTCTGTAGCTAGCCTGTGATATCTGTAGCTAGCCTGTGATATCTGTAGCTAGCCTGTGATATCTGTTATCTAGCCTGTGATATCTGTAGCTAGCCTGTGATATCTGTAGCTAGCCTGTGATATCTGTTATCTAGCCTGTGATATCTGTAGCTAGCCTGTGATATCTGTAGCTAGCCTGTGATATCTGTAGCTAGCCTGTGATATCTGCACCTTTTTACCCAACATATTCAATTCCAGTAAATTATTAATCTGTTGCCCTTTAGGACATGCTTGTTAAGGAGAAGGTGGTCTATTCTCAGAGCAATGCCTGTGTGGAAGGAGCTGGGTAGCGCTACATACACGTGGAGAAACATCATTGGAAATAACTTGAGGTACACACACTGCAGACACTGTCTCACAAAACACCCTTCAGTGACCACTGATTCACATCTCACTTTCTGCTACTAAGCCTTGGTATTCCATGTAGCAAAGTCGCTGGTACAATGACGATGGCAGAAATTTGATAGGCAAGCTATGCACTCCTGCCTGCAGATCCTGTATCTACCAACATCCTGAAGGTTTCAGGGTTCCATTTTGGGGAAGGGTGGAGGGGAGAATAGACCCACTGCCTCCCTAACAAGCATGTCATAAAAGGCAACTAATTAGTTAGGTTTCCTTCATTGGAGTGCACCTGTCTGAGAGGCTGAGGAATCAACAGTCTCCATACAAATAAGTCAGATGTGTAAAATGGATATGCGTGCAAAACTCACATTCTGGAAGATGATCAAAGTCCAGAAATGGACAAACAACCAAAACCTTCTGCAGGAGTTTATAGGCCATGAACACTTAAGTAGAAGAAGACGTGTCTACCAACATGGAAACTCCCTTTCAATTATTCATGTCAAATGAGAGAGAACAATTGAAATAATGAATCTACCTGTGTGGACTCCATAGCCTCAAAGTGAAGGATTGGGGTAAATGGAATTGTTCCCTAACAAGATAGGCATCAAAGATAACTAATTAAGGGTGCGCTGAAATTGGATGTGTTGGGCCAAAAAGCACAGATATCATAGCTTAGCTGTACATCCTTTCACAATCTGCCAAACACCCTTTTAGGGCAGAATGAAAAAAAAAAACCTTATTTAAGAAGAAGAATATTTGCAGCCAACCAAAACAAAAAATACCAACTAAAAAAGTGAATTCTTCCAACAACTGAGAATATCTGTAGCACATGTATTCTGTGGAGGTAAATTCACCAAGATACAGAGTTGGCAAATGTTGTGGCAATTGGAAAGACTGTGGTATTTGTGATTTATACAAGAAAAGGTTGGACTCATTGATAATGTGGCAATTAGAACTTAAGCCTACCAAGAATATAGAAAACAAGACTGCTGTGTGGAGAACTGGACATGGCATTTGATGACTGTGGACATTAGCGCCCCGTAGGTTCCATGCCCTACCTGGCTGACAAGAGCGTGATTTAGTATCTCCGTCTCTTGTAAAAGGCAACTTGTGTTTTCTCAAATTGGATCTTTTGAGCCGAAACAGCGATAGGGATGGGGAAACAAGTTTAAATCAAACTTCTTTTTTTTTTTTTTTTAAAGTCACTTGAGAGTCACAATAAATTAATGGTCTTCATGTTATCCTGTCTTCTTGTTAGTCCAGGGTACGACCCTCTGGACTTTTATAAAAACTGACCATGACTGCAAATTTCTTCTTCTTTTGACCTAGTTTCTTAAAGTTTCTGAAAATTATAAGGATTCCTCTTTGAAACAAAATTTGGAAAGATTCCTATTTTAAATATTTATCGGCTGGACGGGTTAAGAGCGAATGCCAAAAAGAACATTTGTTTGCCTCTTACTCCATGGCCCTGCAGCATGAAGAGAAGAAAGGGGAAGAAAAGAAAAAACACACACATGTCACGCCAACAAGAGAAGAGAGAATACAAGAAAAGCCAACTTACTGTCTCTGAGCATCCACCTGGCGAAGTTTGTAAGCCTCTACAGTCTGTGGTGGAACAAGAGCCGCCAGCTCTAGAGCATCTCTCATTTTCCGCAAAATTTCGTAGTTTTCTTTCCCCCTGACCTATGTTAGAATAGATATTCAGTAAAACTTTGATTCACCGTCACTAGTTTAACCACCAGTTTCTGTTTTTCGTCATCGACTAAAAAAAAAAAACTGCTTGAGTATCAACAAAAACCTTAAAGACACAGAAGGATATGACAGTTTATTTTCAATTAACATAGGTTTATAATATTACAGTTTATTTCTGTACATTACTACTCTAATATTGAAGTTTTTATAGCTTCTTGTTTATTGTTTTTGGTGGAGGGGAAAAGCCGTGTCATATGAGAACAAACCTGGTGCAATGGAATTGGCGCCTGTGGCTCACGTGTTACGAACACGCTTTGTAACTTTGAGAAGATGGGTTTCATTCTAGCTGCAGGCAAATTTGGCACCAGACTTGCGTTAGTTTGCAAGTGGTATCTAAAGTTGACCGTTCAGAAACTACCGAATGTAAAGCTACCTGATGAAATAAAAAATGCTGGAGTCAGTTCTGCAACGTCCCGTAAAGGACACACCCAGCTAGCTGTTCCGGTGGAGGCCAAATGCGGTGCAATATGGGAACAAACCTGGTGCAATTGAATTGGTGCCTGTGGTCACGTGCTATGAACAGCGTTGGAAGCTGGGTTGGATCCTAGCTGCAGGCAATTTGGCAGCAGACTTGCATTAGCTGCAAGTGGTATCGAAAGTCAACCATTCAAAAACTACCGAATGTAAAGCTAACTAATGAAATAAAAAATGCTGGAGTCAGTTCTGCAACGACCCGTAAAAGGACATGCAACCTACAATTAATGAAGTTAATCTCTCTTGAGTTTAACATGCTGAATTCTTCACTGCTAAATTCCTTTGCTTCAAAACAATGTTTTAAATTTGTGAAATGCGGGTAAAAACAATACATGTTAATGCATTTCAGCAAAAGTGACTCATTTTATGCTTCATTATACATTGATTTGACTCTTTAGTAATGCAACTGACATGATTAGGCGAAACATCCCAGGCAATCAATTGTGCAGTGCCCTTTTAGTGTCACATCATTTAAATTCCTTTATATTAAAATCTTTAAATCTTTCACTGTAAACTCTTAAATTCTTTCATGTAAAACTCTCATAGTAGTTACAAACATTCAATGACTGAATACACATACTGAGTATAAACAAGTGAGTGAGAAGACTCTGACATGTGGAACTTACAGGTAAACTGTATATTTCTTTATCATCCCCAAACTTGCGTTTCTTGGCCACACTCACGATCTCGGTGCCAACTGTCACGGAAGATGGTGTGCCCGCTTGGCCTGTCAGAGGGGAAGAAACACAGCCAATATGAGAACCAACCTTAAAATCAGCACAGTTTAAACCTTGTAATGTCTAAGCATCTAAGCCTGTTAGGTGCTTACTTCCAAGGCCCCCGGGTGGGTGGGGTAGTTTACAGACCCTCTACCCCCTCCTCCACACAGCCTAGCTGCCATGTCAAAAAACAAATGCAAAAGAAGGAACCGAACCGTTTTGAGAACTGTCAGAGACTTGTCTGGGAAGGAAAGGTATTGAGCAAGAGAAATGACCACATCACTTCGTATGTCCTGACTTAGAATATGTGAATGCCTAAAGCAGGTATGGTCAACAAAGCTCACTCAGGGGCCACAACTTTAACATGGTGGGGGGGGGGAGAAGAAAGGGTGTGTGTGCTGTGTGTGTGTGTCATCACAGGATTTAGCCCTAGCATAGACAGATCATTAACACAGTATGATTAGCAATGATCTGCCGGCCTAATCTGGCCCATGGGTCGCCAGCAAAGAGCCTAGCCTAAAGCTTCACACTCAGTTGTAGTTTTTGTTATAAGATGTCTGTTACCTTTTAACGAACAGAGAAACAACACTGTCAGCCTGTTTGGTTCGTTTAAACAACACTGGCATTCATTGATGCTAGGGTACTGTGCTATCTCCTGGCATTCATTGATGCTAGGGTACTGTGTTATCTACTGGCATTTATGCTGATGATAGGGTACTGTGTTATCTACTGGCATTTATGTTGATGCTAGGGTACTGTGTTATCTACTGGCATTTATGCTGATGATAGGGTACTGTGTTATCTACTGGCATTTATGTTGATGCTAGGGTACTGTGTTATCTACTGGCATTCATGTTGATGCTAGGGTACTGTGTTATTTACTGGCATTCATTGATGCTAGGGTACTGTGCTATCTACTGGCATTCATGTTGATGCTAGGGTACTGTGCTATCTACTGGCATTCATGTTGATGCTAGGGTACTGTGCTATCTACTGGCATTTATGTTGATGCTAGGGTACTGTGCTATCCAATCTGTGTCATCTATAGGAGGAGAATGATCTCAGTATACATATTTTAAAAAAAAAAAAAAAAAAAAACCAGGAGCAACTAAATAACATAACTTTACTACTCCCTCCAAATGCAATATTTTCACAAAGATACTATAAGCATAGGGTTAAATTGTTCTCTTCATGTAGATGGAAGTCAGTCGACTGCTCTCAGCTTACTGCAGAGGATAGGAAGAGGCATTGGCATAAGAGAAAAAGGAGGACAAGAAGAAGACAAAGATGAGGAAGAAGAAGACAAAGGGAAAGAATAAGACAAAAATGAGGAGCAAGAAGAAGCAGTGATAGAAGTAGCAGATGTAGAAGAAAAAAGTGTCTAGTCATAATATGTTCCCTTGATATTTTGGGTGCGAGAATGGATTGTCTTCTCAGATAAGGGGAAACAATTTTTACTAGTCACATGAAAGAAGCAGGCGCATATGTATGTATGATGCAATTGTGTTACTTCGATTCTCACCTCGTTTGTTCACGAATCCTTTCGGTGGCTGGGAATCCCTTTCATCTGCCTTTCTATCTCGTCCTGGACAAGCACATATCCTGACTTCCACTGCCCTGCGGCCAAGCACTGACCCATCCCTCTCCCTCTCTAGCGTGAAGACAATCTGCAGGGGTCGTCTGTTGGGACCACCAACACAGGACCCCAGACACATGAACTGGAAGAGGTTGGTCACCCACTCTGACCCTGCCTGGGGGATCTCATGAGGTAGAATGACACTCTGGCGGTGGGTACAGGGGTCATCGACGTACCTGGCCTGCTTGTGCTCGCAGCGCACCAGGTGTTCGGGAGCTGGGTGCTTTTCGTTGTGCTCCTTTGAGACTGCGTGGTTGGGACATCGCTTGACCACTTCTTGGACATGCTCTGGTTTCATATAGATGGCCATAGCACGAATGACGGTGCCCTCTGGTGTTCGATTGCGAGTCTTGAAACGGACTGGACATGTGTTGGCCATTCGAACATATAGCTTTTTCAGACTGTCAGAATACTAAATGAGGGACAGAAAATAAAATGTATGTATAATATAATGATTTTTATTGGTTTTGTTAAGGTTGCTATTTAGATAATACTGTTGTCCATGTTGAGTGTCTGTGCACGGATGTAAATAAAATCAATGTTGAGTGTCTGTGCATGCATGTAAATAAAGTCAATGTTGAGTGTCTGTGCATGCATGTAAATAAAGTCAATGTTGAGTGTCTGTGCATGCATGTAAATAAAGTCAATGTTGAGTGTCTGTGCATGCATGTAAATAAAGTCAATGTTGAGTGTCTGTGCATGTATGTAAATAAAGTCAATGTTGAGTGTCTGTGCATATATGTAAATAAAGTCAATGTTGAGTGTCTGTGCATGTATGTAAATAAAGTCAATGTTGAGTGTCTGTGCATGTATGTAAATAAAGTCAATGTTGAGTGTCTGTGCATGTATGTAAATAAAGTCAATGTTGAGTGTCTGTGCATGCATGTAAATAAAGTCAATGTTGAGTGTCTATGCATGCATGTAAATAAAGTCAATGTTGAGTGTCTGTGCATGTATGTAAATAAAGTCAATTTTGAGTGTCTGTGCATGCATGTAAATAAAGTCAATGTTGAGTGTCTGTGCATGCATGTAAATAAAGTCAATGTTGAGTGTCTGTGCATGCATGTAAATAAAGTCAATGTTGAGTGTCTGTGCATGCATGTAAATAAAGTCAATGTTGAGTGTCTGTGCATGCAGGTAAATAAAGTCAATGTTGAGTGTCTGTGCATGCATGTAAATAAAGTCAATGTTGAGTGTCTGTCCATGCATGTAAATAAAGTCAATGTTGAGTGTCTGTGCAAGTATGTAAATAAAGTCAAAGTGAAGGACCCTTTTCCGTGCCATTAGGCATGTTGGATATATGTTTAGTTAGTTGTGTATCCTTTACAGGACATTGCAGAACCAACCCCACATTTTTTGCCTGTTGTGATTTTCTAGCAAATTTACATCCAGTAGTTTGTCACTGCTTCTGGACGGTCGGCTCCTCAATACGTCTATCCAAACCAACGCAAGACCCGCAACTGGAAATGAACCTGTCACCCTGGCATTATGAAGCCCGTTCACAACGCCTAAGCCACTGACAGATATAGAGTGCTAGCCCCCCCCCCCCCCCCCCCCCCCATGACACAATGTCAAGACTTTACACTAGACTTCTTGTACCAACATGCAAAATTGAAAAACAAAAAAATAAAAACGCATGCATACACACAACATGACCAACCACTTAATGATTGTGTGACATAAAACTATGAAGCAATACCAACATGCAATCACACACACATGAACAGTTACTCTCACGACCTCTCTCACAAACTTTCTCCTATATGCAAACACACACACACACACATATTTCTGCGCATGTTCTCTCTTAAACACTCTATAAAGCAACATAGCAAAACCCACATGCAATCTCACACACACACACACACACACACATATGCACATCCTACAAAGCAATACCACATGCAAGCCCACATGCTCCCATGACAGAGAGAGAGACACGCATGCACGCGCACACACAAGCATCAGCAGATGATAACATAAAACTTACAGTCCATGTAGTCGATTTCGTTTCTTTTGAAGGTTGTGAAAAACTAATCTCAAATCCATATTCTCCGGGATAGTCAGTACTGCAGATTGGAAATACATCAATAATGAGTGGCAAGAAAATAATTCAAGCAGTTATGGTAAAGTAATCATAAACAGAAGCAGGGGAAGAACAGGAAAAAAAAGGATGGAGGATAAGTAGGAGCTGAGGTGGTGGTTATTGTGAGGGTGAAAGAGGAAGATGTGCCATAGGTTAAAAACAAAAAAGGGGAGAAAGGTATAAAAAGCAATGGTGGTGATGATTATGATGATGGTGAAACCAAAATGAGTAAGCAAAACGGGCGGGTAGGAAGAAAAGAAAGAAACGATAGATCAGTGTAGGAAGAAAAGAAAGAAATGATAGATCAGTGTAGGAAGAAAAGAAAGAAACGATAGATCAGTGTAAGAAGAAAAGAAAGAAACGATAGATCAGTGTAGGAAGAAAAGAAAGAAACGATAGATCAGTGTAGGAAGAAGAAAGGAAAATAATAACTGCAGTTCCAGGATGGTTTACATTGTGAAAGACCATGGATGATCGGAGTTATTTTTTATCAACAGTGTATGTGAGTTGTTGACTATCCTGCAGTCATTAGGGAAGTATTTAGGAGCCTTTGGGCTCAAATGTTATAGAAAGATTCTTAGGATACCATGCACCAAGAACAAGACAAATACCGATATCCTAACAAATCTGAACATCATAGAAGATTGCCTGGTAAACAGCATCTGGTCTCAGAAACTGAACTATTTTGGTTTTTTTCAAATGACATTGTGGAAATAACAGTAGTGGAGGACAGGGTTCCAGAAAGGAGGGGCAGGGGTCAACCAACACTAAGAAGGGCACAAGACATTCAAGACACCATGGGCAGAAGAGCTGGTAATGGGGCCGAGTTTCTTTCAGGCAGACTGAGTTATCTTCACAGCACTCCAGACACATCCATAGGCGCTCAGATTCCCTTCTCAACATTTTCATCAGCATCGTGCAGTTAATAGTGCCGGTCCTATGTTGGTTAACAAGACTTTGTGTGCGTCCAGTATGCTTCTCATGCTTGGCTGTGCCGATCTTTACTCCCAATTCGTGTGCTCTGAGGGACCTGCTACATAATGAAGATCTAACCAGTCCTCAACAAACACTGATAAACTAGGTGAACACAAGAGTGAGTCAACACTGAATAGACTAGATCACACAGAGATTACTCACTTGCTTGGCACTGTGGGCATTGGAGAGGTGACAGTGTGGTGAGGTGAGTACGAGTGAGGTGATGTGATGGCCTGTGGAGATGCAAGAATTTACTGAGTATGAACAGCAACCATTATGTGTTTAAAAGTAAAAATTTAAAAAAAATTAAAAAAAAAAAAAAAACTCAAATTATACAAAGAAAAAAGTATTTGAGTGTCTGCCAGATTCCCTGAGTGTTGAGTGTCTGCCAGATTCCCTGAGTGTTGAGTGTCTGCCAGATCCCCTTAGTGTAGAGTGTCTGCCAGATTCCCTGAGTGTTGAGTGTCTGCCAGATTCCCTGAGTGTTGAGTGTCTGCCAGATTCCCTGAGTGTTGAGTGTCTGCCAGATCCCCTTAGTGTAGAGTGTCTGCCAGATTCCCTGAGTGTTAAGTGTCACCCCAGATCCCCTGAGTGTTGAGGGTCGCCCCAGATCCCCTGAGTGTTGAGTGTCTGCCAGATCCCCTTAGTGTAGAGTGTCTGCCAGATTCCCTGAGTGTTGAGTGTCAGCCAGATTCCGTGAGTGTTGAGTGTCTGCCAGATCCCCTGAGTGTTGAGCATCGCCCCAGATCCCCTGAGTGTTGAGCATCGCCCCAGATCCCCTGAGTGTTGAGTGTCGCCCCAGATCCCCTGAGTGTTGAGCATCGCCCCAGATCCCCTGAGTGTTGAGTGTCAGCCAGATCCCCTGAGTGTTGAGTGTCTGCCAGATTCCCTGAGTGTTGAGTGTCAGCCAGATTCCCTGAGTGTTGAGTGTCTGCCAGATCCCCTGAGTGTTGAGTGTCTGCCAGATCCCCTGAGTGTTGAGTGTCTGCCAGATTCCCTGAGTGTTGAGTGTCAGCCAGATCCCCTGAGTGTTGCCCCAGATCCCCTGAGTGTTGAGTGTCTGCCAGATTCCCTGAGTGTTGAGTGTCAGCCAGATCCCCTGAGTGTTGAGTGTCTGCCAGATTCCCTGAGTGTTGAGTATCTGCCAGATTCCCTGAGTGTTGAGTATCTGCCAGATTCCCTGAGTGATGAGTGTCTGCCAGATCCCCTTAGTGTTGAGTGTCTGCCAGATTCCCTGAGTGTTGAGTGTCTGCCAGATCCTCTGAGTGATGAGTGTCTGCCAGATTCCCTGAGTGATGAGTGTCTGCCAGATTCCCTGAGTGATGAGTGTCTGCCAGATCCCCTGAGTGTTGAGTGTCTGCCAGATCCCCTGAGTGTTGAGTGTCTGCCAGATTCCCTGAGTGTTGAGTGTCTGCCAGATTCCCTGAGTGTTGAGTGTCTGCCAGATCCCCTGAGTGTTGAGTGTCTGCCAGATCCCCTGAGTGTTGAGTGTCTGCCAGATCCCCTGAGTGTTGAGTATCTGCCAGATCCCCTGAGTGTTGAGTATCTGCCAGATCCCCTAAGTGTTGTGTGCTGCCAAATCTCCTAAGTGTTGTGTGTCTGCCAAATCTCCTAAGTGTTGTGTGTCTGCCAAATCTCCTAAGTGATGAGTGTCTGCCAGATTCCCTGAGTGATGAGTGTCTGCCAGATCCCCTGAGTGTTGAGTGTCTGCCAGATCCCCTGAGTGTTGAGTGTCTGCCAGATTCCCTGAGTGTTGAGTGTCTGCCAGATTCCCTGAGTGTTGAGTGTCTGCCAGATCCCCTGAGTGTTGAGTGTCTGCCAGATCCCCTGAGTGTTGAGTGTCTGCCAGATCCCCTGAGTGTTGAGTGTCTGCCAGATCCCCTGAGTGTTGAGTATCTGCCAGATCCCCTAAGTGTTGTGTGTCTGCCAAATCTCCTAAGTGTTGTGTGTCTGCCAAATCCCCTAAGTGTAGAGTGTCTGCCAGATCCCTTTGTCCCTTCCTGCTGTACAATTCTTTTCCAACGATAATAATCTTTTTGTATCATTACTCCCTAAGGGGCCTGACAAAGTACTGGAGTATGCAGGGCCTCCATAATGGAGGGTGGCGTCTCAACAACCTTCTCATTATCATGAGCCCTGCCAACTGGCATAAGCATTCATGCGTTTCCACAGTTCTCGGTTCCTTGTCATTTGGATCAGTTCCACCAATGATATCCCTCCATACCAGGGTTGCAATCCATCCGTCATCATCTCTCTAGGTCTGCCACTCCCCTTTCTACTGTAGACCATCCCATTCGTCACATTATTTCCAAAGCCCCTCCCAACAACCAAAGAACAGTGCTTGTCTTTTCCTTAGAGCTGTATTACTGATCTCATTAGCTTCTTTTAAGCAATCCTCCTTAATTACTGTGGGAGTCCTAGGGATTTTTAACATCGTCTGACAAACCACATCTCCACAACATCTAGATTATTTTTTTAAAAGTCAGTTGCAACCTGGTATCTTCGCAAAAAGTTAGTTTTGGGATACAAAACATATGTACGGAAAAGAGTGAGGGCACTTACATCATCGTATGGACTGGATGCAGTGCTGCCAATAATATTCGTTTGTGAGTCGGGACTCATTCCAGAGGTACTGCTTGTTGTCAGAATTTGATTTAACTGTGAAATACAACATACACACAAAAAATAAATGACAATCAGCAGAAGAGGCAGCCTACATGGCTTTTCTCTTTATAATTTTAGACTCCAAATTAGATTTTTAAAAGTGCACACAATCTCACATTTTCATCCTTATCTGAGAAGACTAGGCGTTTGCTGAGAAGACTAGGCGTTTGCTTATTCACTGACAGTATCGGGGAAAGTACTGTATAGTATAATGTGTTTGGACCCTACTGAACAAACAATACACATACATCATTCCTACAATAGCCACAATGGGTACTTCTTGTGCAGAGAAACTAAACTAATTCTATGCATAACATACTAAACATGTTCTCTACTGCCACACATTTCTATGTTGGCTCTGCATCATCATCATCAACAACAACAACAACTCAGGCTATCAAAATAGCAATAGAGAAACTGCTAAATACCAATCTTGGCTCACAGTATGTGGTAATGCTGACAGATGCAAAATCAGTACTTGAAGCACTCCAGTCTAGGAAACTACCAGAACTGCAAATACTGCTGACACAACTTAGCCTTCAGCAAAGAGTTGTAATGCAGTGGATACCATCACATTATGGAGTGCCTGGAAATGAGAAAGCTGATCAACTGGCAGGAGAAGGTGCGACAAAAGGGCAGCCGGATATACCAGTCGCATACCACAAAAATAAAAGAATCATTAAATCAATCAGGAAACCACCAGCCCCAGCACAAGACGACTATTTTATTATTGACAGATTAGAACAAGTCATTATTCTCCGCCTCAGAACAGGGCACAACCGATTACGTAACCACATGTACACAAAATTCAAGATAGGCGTATTAGCCATGTGCACCTGTGGAAAGGTGCCCCAGACAGCATAGCATGTACTCCAGGACTGCACCGAATTTGACACATTAAGGCAAACCTTTTGGCCAGAAAGAACAACAGCGCAATGTTAACTCTATGGACCACTGAATGAATTAACAACAGTGAAATTTATACAAGAGACAAAATTGCAGATATAGACAACTTATTTCAGCCGAACGAAAGAAGAAGAAGAAGAAGAAGAAGAAGAAGAAGAAGAAGAAGAAGAAGAAGAAGAAGAAGAAGAAGAAGAAGAAGAAGAAGAAGAAGAAGAAGAAGAAGAAGAAGAAGAAGAACAACAACAACAACAACAACAAAATGGCTCTTGGAGTTATGGGAAGTAAAATCGGTCAGAAGGTCAATGTATCAGATGGGTTTTCTCATCTGGTGAGAATGGAACAAAATCAGCCAGCAGTATGAGAACATGTACATGAGAACAGCAGGTTACAAGACAACAGACAGACCAAGAAAGACAGAGGTGGAGGGAGTAAAAGAAACACTACAGAAAGGCAATTGAACACTAGCTACCCAACCCAGCCAAAAGGCAGGAAACTACACCTCACTCCTCTGCTATGTTTTACGGGCAGGCAGGAAACTACACCTCACTCCTCTGCTATGTTTTACGGGCAGGCAGGAAACTACACCTCACTCCTCTGCTATGTTTTACGGCAGGCAGGAAACTACACCTCACTCCTCTGCTATGTTTTACGGGCAGGCAGGAAACTACACCTCACTCCTCTGCTATGTTTTACGGGCAGGCAGGAAACTACACCTCACTCCTCTGCTATGTTTTACGGGCAGGCAGGAAACTACACCTCACTCCTCTGCTATGTTTTACGGGCAGGCAGGAAACTACACCTCACTCCTCTGCTATGTTTTACGGGCAGGCAGGAAACTACACCTCACTCCTCTGCTATGTTTTACGGGCAGGCAGGAAACTACACCTCACCCCTCTGCTATGTTTTACGGGCAGGCAGGAAACTACACCTCACCCCTCTGCTATGTTTTACGGGCAGGCAGGAAACTACACCTGACTCCTCTGCTATGTTTTACGGGCAGGCAGGAAACTACACCTCGCTCCTCTGCTATGTTTTACGGGCAGGCAGGAAACTACACCTCACTCCTCTGCTATGTTTTACGGGCAGGCAGGAAACTACACCTCACTCCTCTGCTATGTTTTACGGGCAGGCAGGAAACTACACCTCACTCCTCTGCTATGTTTTACGGGCAGGCAGGAAACTACACCTCACTCCTCTGCTATGTTTTACGGGCAGGCAGGAAACTACACCTCACTCCTCTGCTATGTTTTACGGGCAGGCAGGAAACTACACCTCACTCCTCTGCTATGTTTTACGGCAGGCAGGAAACTACACCTCACTCCTCTGCTATGTTTTACGGGCAGGCAGGAAACTACACCTCACTCCTCTGCTATGTTTTACGGGCAGGCAGGAAACTACACCTCACTCCTCTGCTATGTTTTACGGGCAGGCAGGAAACTACACCTCACTCCTCTGCTATGTTTTACGGGCAGGCAGGAAACTACACCTCACTCCTCTGCTATGTTTTACGGGCAGGCAGGAAACTACACCTCACTCCTCTGCTATGTTTTACGGGCAGGCAGGAAACTACACCTCACTCCTCTGCTATGTTTTACGGGCAGAAACACAACAGCCGCAAGTCTCTTGAGAATCGCTTTATTTACACTCTGGGGACTTTAACACCCTCCAGACTGAATTGCCAACACAGTTTCATTTAAACTTCTAGGGAACTGAACTGCCTTCTCAGTTTTATCTCTAACCCCCTAGTTATGGCCCCTGGTACTCCACAGGGGGTATTTATTCCCCCAGCCCACGCGTGTAGGTAGTCTGCAGAGAAACCATCAACCTGGCTGCTTCAAGATACCAGCTAAGTGATTTTGTGTAGTATTGTTTAATTTTTATGTGCTGATGAAGGCTCCATAGCCACAACATTCACGTTTTGTTTGCATTTGTTATTTTGTGAAGCTTGCTAATATACTTTTCGTTCGGTTTTATATCTTTTCTTGACAAAAGAAAAAGAATCTTCCAGACTGCAATACAGTAGAGAAATGCATTCTCAGACAGTGTGGGATATGAGGGAAACAGAACAGTTCTAGAAGGAGTACAGTACAGAGGCCAACGGCTCTCTCTCTCTCTCTTCCCACCTCCCTCCTTCCCCCTACCTCTCTCTCTCCCCACCTCCCCCTCACTTTCTCTCTTCCCACCTCCCTCCCTCCCCCCTCTCTCTCTCTCTCTTCCCACCTCCCTCCTTCCCCCTCCCTCTCTCTCCCCACCTCCCTCTCACTTTCTCTCTCTTCTCACCTCCCTCCTCCCCTCTCTCTCTCCCCACCTTCCTCCCCCTCTCACTTTCTCTCTCTCTCTCTTCCCACCTCCCTACCTCCCTCCCCCTCTCACTTTCTCTCTCTCTCTTCCCACCTCCCTCCCTCCCCTCTCTCTCCACCTCCCTCTCTCTCTCCCCACCCCCTCCCCCTTTCTCTCTCTCTTCCTCACACACACACACACACACAACTATCAAGAATGCAGATGGGCAGGCAAACGGACAGATGTGTGGACAGAAGAGGGTGAGCCAGCAAGCTGACAGTCAGTTGGTTGGCTATAACATAGAAACAGAGATGGACAGACGAATTAAGGGATGGCTAAATCCACAGACAGACAGACAGACAGACAGACAGACAGACAGACAGACAGACAGACAGACAGACATAATCAAAGAGTGAGTGAGCCTCTTCCTGCCTCCTGTAGAACGTATGCCGGACACCATGTCTATCTAACATGACCAGGTCCCAACCATGACATTTGTGACATGCTGACCCACTAGGACTGTCCCAGTGATCCATCCACCACCAGAAGAAAGCCCACAACATGTGGGCTTGGGGCTGACAGGAGATACGGAGACACAAGGGGGCTTTACGTCTAGAGAGGCATTATATTTAGAGCTGACCTTGTTTATAAACGAAGATATGTCCGGATGGAGTGTGTGAGCCTGCGCGCTGTCAGACAACTATTGTTTTATCCTATCAGTGATTGATCTTTTCATCAATACAGCTTTATTGATTTCTAGACAACTGTACTGGTTTGTGTTCTCTTTGAGCCAGCCAGCGAGAGAGCGAGAGAGAGAGAGAGAGAGAGAGAGAGAGAGAGAGAGAGAGAGAGAGAGAGAGAGAGAGAGAGAGAGAGAGAGTCAAGTGAGAGGAAGGTATGAGAGACTGGTAAAGGACATGTAAGCAAAGAAAAGAACCCTTGTCCGTGCCTTTCATGCATATTTGGAATATAGGGCTAGACCTCTATTTTATAAACTAATGGCGCAAGAAGGGTGATGTGGTCAGTATTATGCTGACCGCCTTTACTTCTCAGGACTGCACTTGGTACCCACTAAGGGATGGGTCGATCTGGGAGCCAAGTTAATTACTGAAAAAAGTCCGGCTCCGCCAGCTCAAAAACACGGAGAGATAATATACAAGCAGACCTACAGACACTAGAAGTCAAAGAGAAAGTTGTTAACAGAGAAAGAGGCGTGTGATATCTCCAGAAATAAACCTCAAGGGCTCGGGATGACAGCGGCGAAGAAGAAGACAAAGAAAAAGAAGAAGAAGAAGAAAAAAGAAGAAGAAGAAGAAGAAGAAGAAGAAGAAGAAGAAGAAGAAGAAGAAGAAGAAGAAGAAGAAGAAGAAGAAGAAGAAGAAGAAGAAGAAGAAGAAGAAGAAGAAGAAGGAGGAGGAGGAGGAGGAGGAATCAAAAGTTCAATGCAGGATGCAAGATCTGCAAATATGTCTCAAGGCTGATGCTTGCACTTGACTGTGAATGATACTATGAACTAACAACAGAGTCAATAATAACGACAACGATAATATTAACTCTTACACACCCAACCTAAAACAGCTCAAAAATTGACCAAACTGCCAGACTTAAGAAGTTCACTTACAGTGGCAGGTAATACTGTAAACCTGTGGGTACCAGTGGTGCATTGTGGGAACAAAAAAGATCAGACCTGCTGCCTTTTAACAAGCATTTGGTAAAAGTCGACTAATTCAAATGTTTCCTTTGAATTTGGTGTGCATCTATCTGCCTGGTAGGCGAGTAATCTACAGTCTGCATACAAATAAGCCAGATCTGTAAAACGGGCGTGCACGAACAACGGATGTTTTGTAAGAAGACTAAAGTCCAGAAGTGCATGAATTTTCACCGGAGTTTGAAACCGATGAAAGCGAAGAAAAAGAAAAAACAGAATATTACAGTAGAATTTTGTTAACACGAATTCCAAGGAACAGACAAATCAAGTGTTCGTGCTGAAAATGCTTGCTAACGGGCGACCAATACACTGCTATTTAAAAATACATGCAGATGCCCACAGGAACCAACACAGTATTCATGTTAACCGAATTCTCGTCTGCCTCTAGTTCGTGTTAACGGGTTTTACTGTACCCACTTTTGCTTGTTTAGAGCTTTGCGGAAAAACTAAGCAAGTGCCAGTGGACAAAGAGGTGAAGAAGAGACGCTGATGTTGGATAAGACGCATGCTAAGAAAACCTGTGAACAATGTAATTAGAATGTCTCTGCACTAGAACCAACAGGGGTATAGAAATAAAGTCCCCCCCCCCCCCCAAGAAGGGACTAGAATGAAGTTGAAAAGATAGGGAGGACATGGTAAAAGCTGCATGTAGAAGTAAAGGATAGAATCACATGGCGTGAGATTGCTGAGGACTATGCTCCATTGGGGGACAAAAGGCAGAAGAAGAATATATAGTACATTCTTGCCGGGACCAGCACTGTGTTCATGTTAACTAAATGTACGCCTTAGGTGACTTCATGTTAATGAGGTTTTCCTGTGTTTACGTTCGCTTCTTCAGGTAACAATAATAAAATGCAGTGGGCGACAATAAAGCAAGAATGTGCATGCAAGACCACGAAGAGAGACAGAACACCTACATTCTTCATCTTAGCGTTTCCGGCTTTTAACTCTCGCTGAAAGTTATGGTCGTTCGTCCATTTTTGGACTTTGGTCTTGTTCAAGAACTTAAGTTTTGCATGCACATCCGCTTTACAGATCAGGCCTATCTGTATACAGAATTCAGTTACTTGCCTCTCCGGCAGATGCACTCCGACTTCGAAGGAAACTATCCTAGCTGCCTTGTACGTCACGCTTGTTAGGAATGAAGTAGATTCACCCCCCCCCCCCCCCAAAAAAAAAATCCCAATGAGGTCTAATAAATCTCACGGGGGAACAAAAACCTCAATTAGAACAAACAATTTTTCTGCCACCTTTTGCGCCAAACCCTGAGGGTGACAAACCCAGGGGGTTTCCACAACTTTCTCAGGTTCTTCATCAATTAATTAACGGTAGATAACCCCCCGCCGTCGCCGACTAATCAAACCATACCACACTGGGTTATCTCCCCCCACCTAACAACCGTGTCCGCCTGTTTGCAAGGAACACAAGAACCTCTGACGTAAGCACCAATCAGGAATATATCACACAAGGTAGAGTTAGTTATCTAGAGTATTTCACAACCACAAAAGTCTAGGGTTACCGGAGTTCGCTGATAACACAGCGGGTCACGACACATGTTGCTCCGGAGAGCCGAATCTCCAATTTTGTCAGGAGATGATTTTTCTACTGATAAAATTCGTAAGGGGCTAGCCGCCCCCCCCCCCCAATAATGAAGTTCCTCTTCTTCTTCTGCCCTAACATCTCAACGGAACAACCTACTCAAGTCCTCCTCTTATTTTCTATATGCTCCGGCCCCTCTCCAAGGCGTCCCCTTGTTCATTTAATTATTACATATCTCGTCTCTGTGGCTGTAGTTCGGTGCTTCTCTTTTAATTAACCCCATCTCCGGGACTCTGAGATTTCGTGGAAAGTTCCCGGAAAAGTCCAAAAGAATAGGGATGTTATGGTGTGAAATCAACCAGCTAACCCCCCCCCCCCCCCCATTATTGGACTTTCCAAGGAACTCCGCACGAAATCTCGGGAGTATCCGAGATAAGGTGAACTAAAAGAAAAAAGCTTGCAGTTTTATCTCTGACCCTGTGTATGTCCTTGAAACTAATGACTAATAAACTATTATCAGACCTTTTTTAACGTGTGCAATATCCAATGCCAGCGTCTTTCTCTCCCTTATTGATTCGCTGCAACTGATTCAGTTGCCCCAATAAGCTCAGCATTAGTGATTCGTCATACAGCGTGAATCCTTTCAATGCGAGCAGGCGCCGGTCAATCGATGCGTGCACTTTATTAGTATTGGTTTTATTCTTTCTCTGTGTCATGTATCCGTGAAGAAGTCCTCATTTAATACCAGAGTAGCCGGTACAGATTGTGTTAATGAACAAGTGTACACGTCTGCTGAATGTTTACCTTGACGTCGTCGTCATACTGATCAGAGCGGGTCTCCATGGCAAACCCGTTTGACTTGCGCTCTGAAGGTCCTGGGTTCGTTTCACGGCAGCGGCGCTCTGTTCGCGAGTGAAATTTTTAAGGTGATTTCCTGGGGATCGTCGCTGGAGCTACGGAGGTCGTGCTTTGTACAACGCTCTCGGTAGGCAGCCCCGTTATACGTTACGAAGAGCTCGCAGTCCAGCCCAGGAGTACATTATATCCACTGCAATCATGTCGATACTATGGACGGAATCCAGCCCAGCATTTTTGGCCTTTTTCAACAACGTCCGTCTTAGGGTTTTGCTCGGACGTCCTTGCTGCCTCAATTCACGTATTCTCGGCTGTAGTACTTGTCGCGGGAGACGCCGAGAGAGGTTGCGTCAGGGGATGTAACCCACCACAAGTGTCGTGGCAGGAACTAGTCCTTACTAGGAACGAAACAAAAGTCATCATTATCATGTGTGACTCACAGTAGTAGCATCATTAGAAAACCGCGATGGAAATGGACGAGAAGCACTTTATCAGAACAGCCAAATAACAGAAATACCAAATACGAACTAAACAAGCACAATCACCAGGAACGATAGCCAGGTAAGGGTCGCAATTATAGTCGAAAACTTATTTAAGCTGGCTGAATGTGATCTACAGAACAATTCGTAGAACACCATGAACCAAGAAGACGAAAAACATCGACATTCTAAGCGATCTGAATATTGGGGAGAACTGGCTTATAAACAGCATCCTGTTAAGATTGTTGGGGTATTTTGGCCGTGTTAAAAGTCACGGTGGCCTGGAAAGAACGGTGCTCGGGAATGCAGTTTCTGGAAAACGAGGCAGAGGCCGACCTCAGCAAACTTGGATATAAGACAATAAAGATGTATTAGCGCCGAAAGCACACAGGGAAGAATAGGCTAGAGAAAGACTTTACGGATGCCGTGAAGACAGAGCTGGTCTAGGAGGGAAGCTCCACACCAAACGGACAAGGATCACTGCTCTTCAGATCCGGCAACTTCTGCAGGGTGCTATGTTTTAGGGGAAAAAATGGTGCTACCTTTTAAATGGAGTAAACAAGGCAGGCCGAAAGAAGGATCGTCAGTCACCCGCCACACATGGTCTCTACAATACCGCCCTGCTTTGCGCTATGGAGAAAAGGAACTTCATCCGTGGCCTTAACTTGTCTCGGAAACAAATCCAGAGGCAGCAGTTACGGGTTTAAGGTCCTCGTCAATTGGCGTAGACGAGGGCGCCACGGGTGGGAGACATTTTCGAATGTCATTAGAATAGCGGTAGCAAAGTGACAAGGACAGTGTTGGGGGGGGGGGGGGGAGGCGCAAATCACGAAGAAGGTGAGAATGAACTGGGGGTGGGGGAAACTGCAGAAAGGATGAAAGCTGAGCAGAAAGGATGAGAGCTGAGCAGAAAGGATGAGAGCTGAGCAGAAAGGATGAGAGCTGAGCAGAAAGGATGAGAGCTGAGCAGAAAGGATGAGAGCTGAGCAGAAAGGATGAGAGCTGAGCAGAAAGGATGAGAGCTGAGCGTCTGAGAAGAAGCAAAGTAAACACATGTGAGGGTAACAACGGTCCTGAAATCACACTAACAGCGGAAGACTTTTCTAAACGCCATCGCCTCTCATAGCACATATAACATTATCGGATGGAAAGACGGTGACAACAAGGCTGAAAGAGAGAATTCAGCAGACTGTCTCGGTCCAGTAAGTCGACAAAAAAGAATTGTTAATACGAATCAGCAACCGGTGTTCTATAGCAGTGAAGCGTGGTTTGTTGATAAATAACTTGATTTTCAACCTGCAGACTGTCTCCGGAACTAGCCGTGTCAGTCAACTTGTCAGACCGAGTCAATCATGTTCATGGGATTAGCTCCCTAATCTAACCCAGCTGGCAGCCGCTCAAGAACTGCAGACACAAAAGACCAGACTTTTGGCTTAGCCACACAACAGACCAGCCAACATCGAGGGGGCGATAAAAAGACGATATCTTAGAAACAGTAACAGCATACGTACAGTCAAAGTCCAACAATAAGGGCACTGGAAAACATACTTATAAGCTGCACAAGAACTATCCGGGCGTCACCGTGGCGAGGTGATCAAGCCGTTTGCCTCGCGCACTAAAGGTCGCAGATTCCTGTCTTGGCCGTGTCCTTCGGTTAAGGAGTGCAGTTTGTACAGATCCCCGAGGATCGTCGCCGGGGCTCTGAAGATCGTGTTTTGTGCGGCCCTCTCAACATCATCAATTGCCAAGTGTCAAGTATTCGACTGTGTTTCTTTTCATAGGAAAGAAAAAAGCCCATTTTACGCCGGCGACGCACACGGCAGATGATACCGTTTTTTAAACAAGTCGGCACTCGGTGGCCGCCTTTACTTCCCATGACACTACCCGGTACCCATTTTAGGTTGAGTCCAACTGGAAGCCATGTCGATGCTGATGAAACAAATCCGATTCGACTGGATTCGAACCCAAGAGATTTGGATCAGGCACTAACTTATATAAATCCATGAGTCAACTACCGTTTTAAGTCACACAAACTAATTTGAGAAAACCTTAAAACATATCCCTTTAAAATGGATAATAAAAAAATATTGTCGTTTAATTTAATTTTTAGTAAACGAAAAAAAAAAACGGTTTTGCAAAGGCAAAGAAATTATAATTCTATAACAGGCTCTACTGAAAGAAAATTATATTTGTGAAATAAGATAGGAATTAGTTGAGGCCCCTGCATATTGTGATGCCCTAAATCCAGCACTGGATACAGTACTTGACTCTTGTTCTCACCCCGCCCCCAGTCTAAGGGGTCACGGAACGCACATGGAGATTCTTGTTGGCGACCATCATTACTTGTAATGCTAGTATATACGCGCGTACCACATAGACGTATTTGTTTATCAGCTGATGAAGACTTTAATGCCGCAATGTTTACTAGGATATTAGTGATAATATTTCATTCTGCTTCCGTTTGCATTTACAAATGAAATTAACAGTATGTGTGTGAGAGAGAGAGAGAGAGAGAGAGAGAGAGAGAGAGAGAGAGAGAGAGCGAGAAAGAGAGAGAGAGAGATAGAGCGAGAGAGAGAGAAAGTAATTGTTGAATGTTGAATTAAGAATTAGCGGCATCACAGCACTCATGAGCACTCATAAGCGCTCCGTCCCCATCTTCAGCAGTCAGCAAAGAGTTAAAATTCTGATGGTACCAGTAACTGTCTGATTGTATCCGTCTCGCATTTCCCCTGTGTGTCGAGCGTAGGCCAGATCCCCTTGTAACTCCTCGTGTGTGACAGTGAGATTTGTTATACCGACATTAAAGTAACAATACCGAGCAGACAAGCAGACACAGGCATACACTCACCCGATAAGTGGTAAAACCCAGCCTCTCCATTTTGATCATGATGGACGGATTTCAGAAGCTTTCCTTCACAAACAGCCGATTGAAATAAATAAAACAAACAGACAAACAACACAGGTAACCCTAACCCTATCACAGAGACTGGAATGTACAAGTGCCACAGGCAACTATGACTATATATGTCAGGTTTCTCTTCTGGCTCCAGCCAGGTATACATGGCAGGAGGGGGGAGGGGCAGGTCCGAGGGAATCGGTTGGGCTAGAGATCGAACGCTGCAGGTTCGATCTTGTCCAGGGGTTGTCTCAGCTCGCAGCTACATGGTAACGGTAACTAGGTTAGCGGTCACACACACACGGGCAGGCAATCACACACGCACACTCATATCCAATCACGGATCATGCACGTCACCGACAATTAGAACAGCGAGGACGGAGTGGGAGGGCATACGGGGTGGGAGGGATAATGGAATGGGAGGAGAGACGGTGGATTCGCTAGCCGCGCCAGCCGTCCTGTCAGCGACTGTGCAGGTAAAACTTACCGGGCAGGAAAAAGCGTACCGTAGAACGAGGTGGGCTGCCCTGGGATCTCGCGATCTAATGAATAGGCTGCTATTGAGGTCAAGTGAAACCAGGCCGACAAGACGACGAACGGTAAATCCGTTTACAGGCACTAGATCTGACGAGGGGAAAACAAGCGTCAACAATAATCGGCTTTTTGTGGTTCTGATCTGTGGGCTTATGTAGCTCAACAACAACGTTCTCCACAGTGTTATTTCTGACTGTAAAATTGTGACAATAGAGATGAAATGCCTTAGAAGAGCTGCAGGAGTTTCAATTAAAGACAGAATACGAAATCATGAAACCAGACGAATGCTAGGAATAAAGCCAGTCTTACAGGTCATCAAAGAACAACAAATGAAGTGGTTTGGACACCTAACAAGAATGCCATGGTACTATCTGCCACAGCGAGCCACACTAAAATGTTACAACGGGTAAAGAGCGAGTGCAAGACCTCGGAAAATATGGAGTGATGGCATTAAGAACAGCCTTAAATAAATGAACATTAGTCTTAATAGTGCTCTTGACAGACAGAGCTCATCGACGAACATTACATCTCCCCCCGACACTTCGATGAGGTACACGGTGGAAAAGAAGAAGAAGAAGAAAAAGAAGAAGAAGAAGAAGAAGAAGAAGAAGAAGAAGAAGAAGAAGAAGAAGAAGAAGAAGAAGAAGAAGAAGAAGAAGCAGAAGAAGCAGAAGAAGAAGAAGAACAAGAACAAGAAGAAGAAGAAGAACAAGAAGAAGAAGAAGAACTCGCCTAGGATGCTGAAATGAAATCCACCCATGATATCGAGAGATGCCAGACAATATAAGGAGAAGGAGGTAGAGTACAAGGCAGACCAAGAACAAGAAATGAAAAGGACAAGGAAAAGAAATGGAAAAGGGGAAATAGCAACAGGTAGACAAAGATACGTGTGGGTGAAACAACAATGAGAGATGGTCGAACAGTACTACGAGAGCGTGTACAACCAAGAGAAGAGATACGAGTGTGTTGAACATCCACTGAAGCATGCCGTCACTGTTGAACCCTTTTTTCTTTTCTCCTTCTCCTTCTTATAATCGCTCTCTGATTTACACCGACATGCGAGTTCTTGTGATGAAATTTACTGTTTTGTGTGTGTTCCCTTTTAGTTGCATATAACTTTGAGTATAGCGACTCTTTGGACAAGTATCTCCTTCGGTTCTCCTTAAAACTACGGGTCGCGATACCTCAATTCAATGTGTCCCGATTTTTTCCCCCATTGCGTTATACAAATAAACTAGCAGTGAAAACCGCTGCAAGTCCGAACTTGATTGCGCGTATACTATACAAATTCTGTAAGTTTCCATACACTGCCTAAATCTGCCGCTGCTATCTTTTCTTAGGAATACAAATTCCCCCCACTCCTCGCTGGAAGCGTCTTCCAGACTCCGCCCATATCACATTTATCACTATGACTGCTCGTACTACGGGGTCAACTGAAATATGCATACATTCAGTAGCTACCGGGTTCACATGAGGTTGTGAACAGACGGGGCATAGGTAACTTTGAGAGTGAGAGGAAGGGGATATATATATATATATATAGACAGAGAGAGAGAGAGAGAGAGAGAGAGAGAGAGATAAGAGAGAGATTAGGGACTACCTGCCTGTTCCATGATCATCATGAGACAAGTCGGGCAGCACAACCGTCAGCTGGTGTTGATACATTCCAATGCTGACAGTTTTCTGTCCCAACCAAGACCCTCTACCCTACCCTACCTACCTATCTATTTCGTATATATAAATACAACAAACACTCTAGACAAAATGCCACTGCTGTGTGATAGATGTATGTTTGGAAAAGCCGAATATAAGACAGGCTTACAACCCCAATTTACGATCCTTTACAAATAAAATGTGTTCGTTCGTTCTATATGTCCTTTATCTATCTATCTATCTATCTATCTATCTATCTATCTATCTATCTATCTATCTATCTATCTATCTATCTATCTATCTATCTATCTATCTATCTATCTATCTATCTATCTATCTATCTATCTATCTATCTATCTATCTATCTATCTATCTATCTATCTATCTATCTATCTATCTATCTATCTATCTATCTATCTATCTATCTATCTATCTATCTATCTATCTATCTATCTATCTATCTATCTATCTATCTATCTATCTATCTATCTATCTATCTATCTATCTATCTATCTATCTATCTATCTCTCTGGCAACGACAAATGCTTACCACTTGTCTGTCTATCTCTTAACCATTTCTCTGGCTAAGGTAGATGTCCACCACTTGTATATCCTTCTCTTTACCATGTCTCTGGCTAGGACGGATCACCACTTGTCTGTCTATCACTTTGCCATCTCTCTGGCTAGGACGGATTACCACTTGTCTGTCTATCACTTTGCCATCTCTCTGGCTAGGACGGATTACCACTTGTCTGTCTATCTCTTTGCCATCTCTCTGGCTATGACGGATGCTCACCAATTGTCTGTCTATCTCTTTGCCATCTCTCTGGCTAGGACGGATTACCACTTGTCTATCACTTTGCCATCTCTCTGGCTAGGACGGAATACCACTTGTCTGTCTATCACTTTGCCATCTCTCTGGCTAGGACGGATTACCACTTGTCTGTCTATCACTTTGCCATCTCTCTGGCTAGGACGGATTACCACTTGTCTGTCTATCTCTTTGCCATCTCTCTGGCTATGACGGATGCTCACTAATTGTCTGTCTATCTCTTTGCCATCTCTCTGGCTAGGACGGATCACCACTTGTCTGTCTATCACTTTGCCATCTCTCTGGCTAGGACGGATCACCACTTGTCTGTCTATCACTTTGCGATCTCTCTGGCAACGACAAATGCTTACCACTTGTCTGTCTATCTCTTAACCATTTCTCTGGCTAAGGTAGATGTCCACCACTTGTATATCCTTCTCTTTACCATGTCTCTGGCTAGGACGGATCACCACTTGTCTGTCTATCACTTTGCCATCTCTCTGGCTAGGACGGATTACCACTTGTCTGTCTATCACTTTGCCATCTCTCTGGCTAGGACGGATTACCACTTGTCTGTCTATCTCTTTGCCATCTCTCTGGCTATGACGGATGCTTACCAATTGTCTGTCTATCTCTTTGCCATCTCTCTGGCTAGGACGGATTACCACTTGTCTATCACTTTGCCATCTCTCTGGCTAGGACGGATTACCACTTGTCTGTCTATCACTTTGCCATCTCTCTGGCTAGGACGGATTACCACTTGTCTGTCTATCACTTTGCCATCTCTCTGGCTAGGACGGATTACCACTTGTCTGTCTATCTCTTTGCCATCTCTCTGGCTATGACGGATGCTCACCAATTGTCTGTCTATCTCTTTGCCATCTCTCTGGCTAGGACGGATCACCACTTGTCTGTCTATCACTTTGCCATCTCTCTGGCTAGGACGGATCACCACTTGTCTGTCTATCACTTTGCGATCTCTCTGGCAACGACAAATGCTTACCACTTGTCTGTCTATCTCTTAACCATTTCTCTGGCTAAGGTAGATGTCCACCACTTGTATATCCTTCTCTTTACCATGTCTCTCTGGCAACGACGGATACTCATCGAGTATCAGTCTATCTGTTTCGCTGTGACAGACTGCTGTGTGTACTCCTCTTATTATTCTCTCGCCGCCTTATCTTTGGCTGCTATTTTCATACCAGCTTCGACGACATTCCCGAACAAGGTGCCTGCTCCAGCCTCTGACTTCAAGCGTTCGATTCCAAAAATGTGGTGGATATTTCCAACAAGAACCACTCTAATAAATTACATCTCCGATTCTGCTCTAACACAAACATCACTAAGGTTGTGAGTCAGAGACTTGGGTCTCTCAGGCAAGAGCAAAGTGAGTGATACAAATACATTGAGAAAAGAGGTGGTACAAAGTCGCAGTATGGTTAGTTGCGTATCCTTTTACAGGACGTTGCAGAACCAACCCCTGACTGTTGTGTGGTTTTTCTAGGCAATTTACGTCCAGTAGTTTGCCATTGCTCACTGGACAGTCGGCTTTCTTGATACCACTGTCGAAACCAACGCAAGGCGCATGGCCAGCAGCTGGGATCGAAGCCGGCATCCCGGCAATACGAAGCGTTAGGCAGCGACTTAGCCACAGAGCCGACAAAGTCGCAGTATATATATATATATATATATATATATATATATATATATATATATATATATATATATATATATATATATATATATAAATGACAGGTAGTTGTGTGAAAAAATCGTTGAGAGTTTCAAACAGCGGCGTGTAAACCACTGTCAGAGACTTTCAAGACATTCGCTGGCAAGTCAAATTCATCCTTTTGCAAATCAACTTCAACCTTTTACATTTTCTTACTGCTCCTTCGTTGTCCAGGTTTCTTTTATTGTTCTTCCGCCTTTTAAAAGGGCCGTTGGCATGAAATTTTATGGCTTAGAACTAGGCTGCAACTTTTGACCCAACACATTCTATTTCAGCAAGTCTTTCATTAGTCCCTAGTCAGTTCAGGAGTAGGCCTACCCTCTCAAATAAGACCATGGAACCCAAAGGGATAGTCCAGGTTCCTGAACCACACAGTAGGGTCGAGGTATACCCTCTCAAATGAGACCCTGGAACCCACAGGGAAAGTCCTGGTTCCTGAATCACACAGTAGGCCCGAGGTCTACCCTCTCACATGAGACCCTGGAACCCACAGGGAAAGTCTTGGTTCCTGAACCACACAGTAGGCCCGAGGTCTACCCTCTCACATGAGACCCTGAACCCACAGGAAAAGTCCTGGTTCCTGAACCACACAGTAGTCCCAAGTCAACGGTATGCTTAGGACGATATAGATGCGCTGGGTCGGAAGACTGTGGTTGGTTCCTCTGAAGCGGTCACGGCTCAAGGAGACCAGTCTCATGTTCGTGCCAGGAAAGTATCAAGCGGACAGGTTTGCCGGTAAGACTATCGCGGGATTGGTGAGGGGGGAAAGGGGGCTGGGGTGGCCGGACGAGCCACGGGCCAGTCTGGTGTACCGAATGCTCTACGAGATGTAACGTTAAGACTTTTTTTTTTTTTTTGTCTGGGACTCGTCAGGAATTTGCGACCTTGGATTCAAACCTGGGTCCTCTTCATGAGAGCCAAGCGCTCTTAAGTGTTTGGCCAACCAACCCTAAACAGAGATACGAAACTAACTAATATCGTTAACATACACGAGCCCAGAACCACAAATGCAGATACAACACCAGCTGCCGTACTGTTTACACTGCCAAATGCTTAAATATGAAACTAACCGCGGCATCTACAGTACCGTTGCTTTGCTCAACAACAACAAAATTGTCACCTTCAACCAGCATCCCCAAAGGGGGAGCTTTAGGTTATAATTGTGATATGGTTATGTGAGCCCTATAAAACGGCTTAGCCCTGCTCGCCACCAAGAAGCTCTGAAAAATACTCTTTCAGTGTTACTGCGATCACAGGAGACAGACCAAATGCTGCCCTGTCCGGCGACGAAGTCCTCTGCAGGCCAGCCAATGGGCGACGCGGTTACCGATGTGCCTACATACCTGGCTCAGGATGATTGCTAAAAGCCGTATCACAAGTATATCAATCATAAGAAGATCAAACACTGAGCCGCGGCTCTGCTTTCTCCACGGAGTTTCATTTACCGAATCTACCAACCTCAAAAGGGTAACAAGGGAATATCAAATCTTAAACTAAAGTGTACACGCTGGGCGGTCTATCATTTGCTTACGCTCTAACGCCCAGATAACAAACACATCGTTTCTGCGAGTAGGTAGAACACCTTTGAATCCGCCCCGCACTTACAACAGCCGACGCGTGCCGTTAATTGCTCCAATCTGTTGTGATAACAGAACTAATCACCCACCCTCGGATCTTTCTTTGACGAGCTCGCTCGTGCCTCCACGCCAATTTTCGGCAACTGGCGTAGGATGGTTTTCAATACTTCTGGTATGTGCAGATAGGTTTCAAACGTGTAGACATATGTAGTTTTCCTAGTAAAACGGCTATTACAGACACGAACATTAGACATTCACATTGCAAGGTGAGGTCGTCGGCAGTAGATTAGTCAAGCAGAACCTTTCATTACTAATTAATTAATTATCAACTTTCGTTTTAACGATGAGACAAGCCGAAGGTTGTTTCAGCTTCCCCCTCCCTCATATTCATTTCAATTCGTCTTTAACTCTCGGTTTTTCTATCTATCATTCTCTCCTTCGGTCAAACTCTACAAGCTAGCTCTCTTTCGGACTAACTTTAGATTGCACCATAAAAAAAAAAAAAAACCTTAGAAGTAGAAACTGGAGGGTGAATGCAAAAAATGGAAGAAATAATGACGGAGGATTTTACATTCTGAATGACCCCACCCCAAGAAAGATAAAATAATAAAGGCAAGAGCGAGAAAGATAGAGAGAGCGAGAGGGAGAGAAGAGGGGGGTCAAACAAGGGCAAAAGACTTACAACCCAGAATAGAATGACAGTAACAAAGAAAACCAATAAGAGATGACATTTGAAGACCGGAGGAATCGTCACTGCCGCATACCCGTACAGTAAACGGTTTCCACCCAAGAGACTTCCAAAGCGGGTTTCAACTGAACTTCACTGACTATTCACCATCGGGAGCCAAGAAGAACAACCACCCCAACCACCCACCCACACAAATCGATAATGAAAAACATTACATATGCCCCCACAAGGGCGCAGTCGCCATCACTTGGTCATGTACCCCGGGGATTCCCTGTGCTAGCTCCACTTTCTTCCAGTCACCATTAAGATATTATTTACAGTTTAGACCACTAAGATAAAGTGATATTACCGACAGAATTGTATAATAAGAGAAAGCGGTGTCACTTACAGACAGTCGCAATAGGTACATGGAAGATCTAAGGCCCTCAAAAACAGTACCCGCATCACACACACACCAAGACTGGCACCAGATGCCTCTTCAAAGCCTGACGACGAAAGGCAGAACAGGGTCCAGAGCAGTGTTTCCAAAACTTTTCTTAGTCGCGGCGCCTTTTTTTTTTTTTTTAAATTAAAATTTTTTCACGGCGCCCTTACCTAAATAAGGTTATGCATATTCATAAGTAAGATTTAGAGGGGGAAAAACTCGTGTATCTTGAATATTTCGCGGAACCGCTGTGAAGAGCTCCCGGCTTCACAGGGCGCCGCGGCACACAATTTGGGAATCACTGGTCTAGAGAATAGAAGATATTCAGTCTTTTAAAATGACAGTATAAAGTGTGAACTATCGTGTATCCAAAGACAAGGTTTATTTTAACCTTTGCTTCACACATGCGCTAGGATATTTTCGGGGGATGTTTTTTTTTTTTAAATTCTTCTTCATAAATACAAATCTACATTTATTCATGAACAAAATTTTACATTATTTGAATACAGCCATGTCATCTTTTCATGGAACATCGTCATAACTCTCCAAATTCAAAATTTCAGCCTGAATTTCCTGCTACTAAATTTCCTGCAAAACCACTGGCCCCAGTCTCTCAAGTCCAGCAATTCAGCTTATTTTAAACCAAAACGATATTTGAGGCTTTGGGGGAAAGGGGGGGGGGGGGGGGAGGTCGTAACTTCGGGGGAAACACTGTAGGTCATGGCTCACAGATCCTAGCCCTGAACCACACAGCAGATGTGTCAAACGAGAGGATACGTGGCACGTGCCATCCACAGCCGGAAATGCCCACATGGCTTCCCAAGTTACCTGTGCAGTAAGAGACGTCAAGATTCTTCATTCAACAATAACAACGCCCACTGGTTTCCTGGCATGATTTGTTTTCCCCATCTTCTCCTTAAGTTTCCATTTATTTTTACAGTTTAAATATATTATTTATACTGACGTTATTATTATCATCATCATCGTGTGCAACGCCGAGCCAAATAGTCGATCGTCCCTCAACAAGCATAGCTCTTGATAAATTAACGCGATGATCGTATTACAGGCTAAAGGTCATCACTTCCAGCAGGTCTGCCGCTTCCCTGTGGCCTTGTCTCCGATTTTTAAGTCTTCCCAGCTGTCACAACATTAAACAAACTCATGTCATCACCTGACAACACAATAAACGATGTGAACTTCCGGTCAAAATGGACGCTAGGCATGGTCACTGTTAAGAGCCGTGGCAATTTGTTTTGCTTCTGCCAGACGGTGACCGTTGCATTTTTGCTTTATTTGTAGACTGAAAGGATATAGTTTCGTCACCCACCTTCTGAGTTGAGTGCATGGTGTGACACTGTGAGCTGCGATTTCATTTGAAATTTATTTCGACTGTGACCAACGTGGTCAAGTGAATTGTAGATTCAGAAAATGGCGCGATGTTTTTTTGACGCAAAATTGGTGGTGCCATTATGTGATTAATACTGATCGCGTGTGCAACTGCTGATCTGTTGGTGACTTCTGCTACCATCTATGATGAACTGCATTTCTAATGTAGGACTGTTTGTGTTAGCACTTCCGATGGCTACCGTATGCTTTTAATGCGTGTGTATGCTAGTGCATATACAGAGACAGCAGTCTGTCAATCTTTCCACAAGGGACTGTGATGAACATTCTGTGTGTTTTTCGTTGGCATAGGAGCGGAGCTATGAAGCTGAAACTAAGATTACCATATGTGGGCAATCCACTGTGACCACCCGTGTAACCAAAACCCATTAAACAAGCACGAAGATAACGTTATAAGCCCAACTGCACCCCTAACAGGCAGATCGTGAAAGTCAACAACTTATGGCGTATCCTTCAAAGTCGGAGTGCACCTGCCTGAGAGGTGGCAAACTAACATTCTACACAGAAATAAGCCAGATCTGTAAACCAGGTGTGCATGCTAAATTCAAGTTCTGGAATAAGACGAAGGTCCAGAAGTACACGCACAAACATAAATTTCCGTCAGAGTTAACAACCTGTGAACGCCAAGAAAAAGAAGAGCAACTGCAAGAGGACCACGGGAACGACACTTCGGAAACAGGAAGAAAGTCTTTACCGGTATGTACCCAGTCAATACTCTTTTGTTTTTACTTTTTTTTTTTAAAGGAGAATCTCTGACGCTAACCCGACTACTGGACATGCAAATAAAGCATTGTGAAGCACGTCTATGGGTTTTCCAGGTCAGGATAGCATATATTAGAACGAACTTGGCATGGCAAGAGGTACTTTGGGATGGCTGAGCATGTATGAGGGGGGGGGGGGGGGGGTGGGGGGGGGGGGGGGGTGTTGTACAGTGTGCATTGAAGTAGAAAGTCACTGCGTAACAACACAACCCATTTAACAGAAAAACCTTTTCTTGTTTGTTTGTTTTGTCAATACATGAACCATGTTAAAGTCAACTAATAAAACTGCAGTGGTGCACTGAATATCATCTCCTTCATCTTAACGTTTATCAGCTGTAAACTCGAGCGGAATGTTCTGGTTGTCGTCCACTTCTAGACTTTAACCTTGTTCCAAAACTTTTGTTCTATTTTACAGATCTGGTTTATTTATTCTGCATACTATGGATTCATTCGACTCTCTGACAGATGTACTATGACATCAAAGGAAATAACCCTAATAAGTCGACTTTTACGACATGCGTATCAGGGGACAGCGGACCTCCCCCTTCTCTCAAATTGCGGCCCCAGAACTCACACCGGAAGCACTGAATATAAGAACTCTTTTTTCGAGTTTGTGTAAAGTTTACGCCTAACTTACCAAGATAAAGTACGATGTATGCACTGGGGTGAGGCAAGTAGGTAGGTTATGCTTAACAGGAACAGTACAAATACACCAAGAACTGCTTATCGAAGTCGGCAGCAATAACTGCATGGTAAAAAGGGTTCGCGGTAACATTACCACACTTTTCACATCGGAGTATGTCAACCATGAACAAGTCAACGACTGAAGCTTACAGTTAAAGAGAACCAACGACACGGGTTGTTTCCTAGAGCCATAAGTGTGGTGTGAGTGGGCGCGTGCGTGTGTGTGGTGATGGTGGAGTTAGTGTACCCTGTTAGTATACTCGTCTTGCAGTGGCGGAAGCACACACAAAATGTATGTCCATTTACACAATGTGTTCTCTTATTTTGTTCTTTGCACTGCACATATGTATTACAACACACTTACGCATACGTATAAACACGCGCACACACAACAAACATACACAATAAAGGACCCTTTTTCACGTCTTTAGGCGTACTGGGGATACAGGGCTAGGCCTTTTTTTTTATAGACCAATCGGCACTTGGTGGGTGATGTGGTCAGCATCACACCGGCCGCCTTTACTTCCCAGGACTGCACCTGGTACCCACTCAAGGCTGGGTGGCCCTGGGGGTCAAGGTCATTTTTGAAGAAGAAGAAAAGTCCGACTCCGCCAGGAAGTGAACCCACGACCTTCCGATCCGCAGGCGGGCGTTTAGCCACCAACTCCACCCTTAATAAACATACAAATAACTAACAACATACATACACACAATTTTATATATACGCACACAGACAAGTGACGCATATTAATTAAGCCTATACAACTTCCAGAATGACAGAAACACCACAAATGTCAAACTCACTCACTCTCTATCCGATAAATACACAACTTCAACCCACCACCCCTTTCCCTAAACCAGATGCTAAGAAATAAACACAATACATTATATAATGTTCCTTAAAGTTTTACGCGCGTGCAAACAACAACAATCCCAGCTGTACGTACACCTAAAAATACATTAGAGTAAAACGGAACACGACCCACTTACTTTATCTACACAAATCACGCAACACGGCCGAGAAAACTGGCACACACAAGACAGAGGGCGAGTTATCTTAAAGACAATCTGATACACATGAGATAACATGTACAGACCTGTTGAGTGAGACCGCAGTACAACCCAACCAGTCTACAGAATACAGGCGCACCACACTGAAGGCGAATGGCAGTGACCCGGAATCATATCCTATACCACTGGCTTACATAACATCAGCAGTATAATTAGATATCTTGGGGGTGCAAACAACATGACAGAAGTGAAACATGGACCAGGGAAAGACTGCTAGCTGGACGAAAGGCCAGGGAGGCCGAGAATGATGCTGGATCCAGTGTGTATGCGCGCGCTCCGGTGTATGTTTATGCTTGCATAAATAAGATAGTAGACAGGTCAGACATAAATCAGCTATCACTTCTGAACTCTCGGAGTTTATCCTGAATTAATATCAAGCTACTTCGGTAACTAGTGCACGCTTGCTTGTGTTGTTATATATATATATATACACACACACACTAGTAGTAGGTATCATGCATGCAAGCATGCGTGTTAATATGTGTGTGTGTATATATATATATATATATATATATATATATATATATATATATATATATATATATATGCACA
>CAJHNH020008509.1:0-65000 GCA_905116865.2 Candidula unifasciata | reverse complement strand
AAGCATTCTCGAGAGTTACATAAATCCTATCCTGGTGTATGGCAGTAAATCATGGACAGTTGGACGATAAGTGAACAATTACTTGAAAGAATTGTAACACGGGTTTAAAGACTTCTTTTTCACTTCCTCTCTTACCGCTGTGGGTGTCGAGGGAGATATAAGGTTCCGTTTCTAGCTCTTCTGTTTCTATGGTCGCCTCGACCATAGGCACATCGTGCTGTTGTAGAGTTTCTCTGATGTTATCTTTCCATATTGTTCTTGGTCTACCTAGTGCTCTACGTCCTTCTTCTCTTTCCATGTATGCTTTGTATGGTATGGTGTCACAAGGTATTCTCTCTAAGTGGGCAAACCATTTCACTTGCTGTCTTCGTATGTAATCCAGAATTGGTTCTGTGCCGACTTTTTCTCTTATGATCTTATTCCTGATCTTATCTCTTTTGGTCACTCCTACAGCCTTTCTCAGACATCTCATTTCCATGGTTTCTAATTTTCTTTTATGGTTTGTTGTGAGTGACCATGTCTGGCACTGGTAGCAAAGAGTTGAAATAAATATGCTTTGAATAAGATGTCTCTTTGTGATGATTGGGATTGTCTTATGCTGTAAGAGCTGTCCCAATACTTGGTTTGCTTTACTGCATCTAATGTTAATTTCTTTATCCAATTTCCCATATTCGGTAAATGTAGTTCCCAGATATTTTAACTCGGATGCCTGTTTAATGCCTTTGCACTCTCTTGCTATGTTTAGATCTGTCTTATTTTTTTTAAAAGACTAATGATGAGAAATACCATGTATAGATTAAAAGAGTAATGAAGATGTTTTGAAGGAAGAGAAACGACTGCTCACATAAGAAGGAGACAATCACATTATTTTGTCAAATCATGAGCAGCAGAAACCTGGAAAGGTAAAGTCGGGAGATGTGAAACAGCGTCATTGCCCACGGTTATAAACCATAAGTTTTCTGCCACCAGTACGGGCAGCTGATAAGAACTGTTCGCCTGTGTCGCCGTTCACACGTAACTCCGTAGCTACAGCGACGTTCCTCCATTTACCCCAGAGTATCACTCTGGTACCCATTTTGTAGAGGCTGGGTGAACTCCGGGAGCCCCCCGGTTTCGAACACCGACCGTGGGCTGCAGCGAGTCGCAGCTGGATTTGAAAGCGAGCTTCTTATCGACTGCGCTAACGCACTGGAGTACAACGTGACGATGGAAAGGGGACAAGAGGCGGCAGAGAACGAAAGAAAGAAATAGAGAGGGAGAGAGAGAGAGAGAGAAGATGCTTGACAGTTTGACATCAGGACATGGAAGACCAACTGTGTCATAAATGAATTAAATGACATGAGGCAGAAGGTTGTGGGGGAAAACATGTTCTCCAAACATGTGCCCTATCCAATCCCAACGGTGTTCCCTCACTTCTTGATTCACCGAAGTTCGTTTAGCTGTCTCTATAAGATGCAGATTAGTGATTTTGTCACAACTTTCTCCCTCTCTTGTGCGCAGGTACTAATGAATGTATTTAGTGATCAGTGAGTGTTTTTAACTGTTCTCTGCAATTCTGCTGCGCCAATTATGCCTCAGATCTACAGTAATGTAATTCAGTTTCTTAAAGACCAAAAGGTTTTGAATTTACAAGCTTTAGAAGTTAAAAGTTAATATTGATTTGTATGTTTTCCAGCCAAACTTAACTTGCACACTGGGTAATGAATACAGCTTACTGTACAACTACTCATTAGACCGCACCTAGTCTTTCTTTATTGTGTCGTTATGCATGCCTTCAAAGAGTTATTTCACACCCAGAGACTTCTAGATATAAAACAAAATTCACCACAAGTATATAATTTCTAAGAAAGGGTGTAAAAGAAATCTGGTTATTAAAAGACCCCCCAAAAAATAATCTTGGTACACATGATGGTCTGGAGAAGATGAGCAAGGAAGAGTGAAAGACATTCTTAGGGGACAGATGAAATACACAATACAGGGTGATCATTGTTTTTTGTCTTCTGTATTTGCCCTAAAAAGGACAGCTAGCGCACAAGCACAATGTGGATTTGTAGAAGGAAAAGGTACAATGTCATATACATCCTAAGGACATTGTCAGAAAGAGCTATAGAAGTAAATGCTGATTTATACTTATGTTTTATAGACTATACATTTAACTATGTGAAACGAAGAAGTAATCAAACTGTTAGAAAAATAAAACATTGATGGAAAAGATCTACAAATAATAAAGAATGTGTATTGGCAGCAAACAGCAGCTATAAGAATTAACAACTGTTTAGGTACATTTCAGAGCATAAAGAGGGGTGTACAACAGGGATATGTACTGTCACCTGATTTGTTTTCACTATACAGTGAATATATAAGGAGTATATAAGGAGAGCTTTAATTGGTATGCCTAGAAGTGTGATTGGTGGGCACACTATAAACAATTTACGTTATGCTGATGACACAGTCTTGATAGCAACAAGTCAGAAAGATCTACAGGAAATGATAGACATTGTGGTGTTAGAAAGTGGAAGAATGGGCCTCAGTTTTAATAATAGGAAGACAGAAGTAATGGTGGTAAAAAAAAAAAAAGAATTACTCCTAAATGTGTAATAAAAGTCAATGGTGTATTTTGGGACAAGTACAGAAATTAAAGTATCTGGGCACATGGATAACATCAGATGGAAGATGCATTACTGAGATAAGAAACAGAATAGGAGACACACAAAAACTGCATTTTATCAAATGAAGAACATCTCATGCAATATATTCTTGTCATTAAAGGTTAGAAAAAGGATTCTTGCTTGCTACATACATCCAGTTTTAACATATGGATGTGAATCCTGGACAATCGGTAGGCAGGCCAAGCAACTTCTGGAGGCCTCAGAGATGTGGTTTTATAGAAGAATGCTTAGAATACCTTGGACAAACAAAAAGAGCCACCAAGAGGTTTTAAAAGAGGCGGGAGCTCGAAGACAACTAATCACAGACATCAGAAAGAGACAGTCATCATTTTTTCCGCCATGTTATGAGAAGAGGGAAAGTGGAGCATGTTATGACCACTGAAAATATCTGTCGAAGGAGGGATAGAGGAAGACAAAGAGAGAAGATTCTTGACAGTCTTGTTGCAGGCACATGAACTGATACATGCTGCAGGAGAGCAGGGATTGTGGAGAGGCATGATCGCCCATGCCAGTCGGCAAGGCAACTGATAATGATGATCAGCACACAAGAAGACGTGCAATAGAGAAATCACACTTATCCGCGAACATATGAGGATATGGGAGTCACTAGGAACAAGAAAGTGACAGCTATTTAAACCCTTAATAAAGTAAAGAGTAAAGATCCCTTTTCACGCCTGAGGCGCACCAGGCATATGGGAAGAGCATCCCATATTTTTTACAGACCAACCGGCACTAGGTGGGTAATGTGGTCAGCATTACGCCGGCCGTCTTTAGTTTCCCAGGACAGCCATCCTGGTACCCATACCATGATTAAAATCCACGCAGCCAGCAGTGGGTTTCGATTGTGGTACGTTGGAATAACAAGTCGGACTCGCAACACCTAAGCCTTGGACGCCGCTAAATCCTCAATAACAGATGTCAGAGAGATTATAGACATATGACTGTCAGTGTTGGCTCCAGATCAGGTTATAGATAAAAAAGGAGGATCATATTATCTACAAATGCAATGCTCTTCCGCAAAAGTCCTATGTTCACTTAGAGGGTACTATTTTCTTTATGGACACAGAAACTGAAAGACAGCACACAGAAATATATGACTGTGTGCATGTAACACCCCCATCTTTTTGGCCTGCTACCTGAAAGTCTGACACCCTGAGACTACACAATCCCAGTCTGAACGGCATACCTCTGATACCCTTAGACTACAGAATCTCTGTCTGAATGGCACACCTCTGATACCCTGAGACTACAAAATCTATGTCTGAATGGCATACCTCTGATACCCTGAGACTACAAAAATCAGTCTGAATGGCACATCTCTGATACCCTGAGACTACAAAAATCAGCCTGAATGGCACACCTTTGATACTCTGAGACTACAAAAATCAGCCTGAATGGCACACCTCTGATACCACAAAAATCAGTCTGAATGGCACACCTCTGATACCCTGAGACTACAAAAATCAGTCTGAATGGCACACCTCTGATACCCTGAGACTACAAAAATCAGTCTGAATGGCACACCTCTGATACCCTGAGACTACAAAAATCAGCCTGAATGGCACACCTCTGATACCCTGAGACTACAAAAATCAGCCTGAATGGCACACCTCTGATACCCTGAGACTACAAAAATCAGCCTGAATGGCACACCTCTGATACCCTGAGACTACAAAAATCAGTCTGAATGGCACACCTCTGATACCCTGAGACTACAAAAATCAACCTGAATGGCACACCTCTGATACCCTGAGACTACAAAATCTCAGTCTGAACAGTACAACTCTGATACCCTGTTCTACCTCTTAAAAAGACATAATTAGGGCACCCAGCCCGGTCTATAAACCCCCCCCCCCCCCCCCCCAGTCATGTGTGGGTCAAGGTATAATGTCAATGAGAACATAGACATTCAGGAAGAAACAGATCCAACTTGTAGCAGGTAGTCAAGACAAGCAAAGAAAAACAGCCAGCAGACAGGATTCCAGACAAGTTGCCATGACAGCGTGCATGCAAGGTGCTAGCTGGAGACACATGCAAACAGCAAGACACAGTAACAAATTACAGATACATATCGTATTTTCCTCCAGGTATTAAAAAAATGTCCACGTTCTTCAAGTTTAAAAGTGGTGGAAACATTATACACTGAATGTTGCAGTGAAACATTAAAAAATACACACTGCTATATATCCCCCCCCCCCACAAACTAGTGGCCTCAAGACAAAGCACAAGCCTACCGGCCAAGAGTACTAACTGAGCTGACTCTCTATACCTTTGTGTACACTAGTCTTTGCTGGCCCCAAGGTTTGTCAGATACTGCATGTCAGAATCCCCCCCCCCCCCCCCCCCCCCCCCCCCCCCCCCCCCCCCCCCCCCCCCCCTCCCCCCCCCCCCCCCGTTCCATATTACCTACAGTAATTAATGTGCTAAATATATCGGTAAAATGGTTCTGTTTATTGTTTTAATATCTAATGAAATGTCAAAGTTGTTCTTTGATGTTATGAATATTTATTTTTCAATTGTAGGCTTTAAAAAATACAAGCGATCATCTGATGCCTGGGAATATACTGTTAAGTTCCAGGGACAGAAATTAGAAAATGAATAAAGCAAAGGACATCAAGGTAGATTTTTAAAAAAAAAGAGATCCCTTTTCACACCTTTTAGGCGCATCGGGCACCCATATTTTTACAGACCAATCGGCACTAGGCTGGTAATGTGGTCAGCATTATGCCGGCTGTATCTACTTCACCAGGACATACATCCTGGTACCCATTTTAGACTGGCTCGACCTGCAACACACCATACCGAAAAATCCACACAGCCATCAGTGGATTTTGACTGGGGTAGGTTGGAATTATGAATAGGACTCACAACACCTAAGCCACGGACATAGCATCAAGGCATATACAGGCAAGCAAATACGCAATCCATGGCCTAACAACTGTACAGAGAAAGATTCCACAGCAGGAGAGGTGACTATGTGTCCGATGCATCACTAGCAATAGGACCTATTATCTACAACTGAGAGCAAAAGGTAGGCATCGATACAGGTGGGAGTACAGAATCAAGAGATGGACGAACAGCACTCTACAACCAAGAGATAAAGTGCCTGGGAGATCCACGGCCGCCAACCATCAATGTGGAGACGGCATTTGTTTGATTACTTACAATCTCCTAAAGGGGCACTACTGAATAAATTCATAAAGATCAAAACTGAGGGTTGTCTACTCCTGCCGCCCTTTAAAAAAAGCCAGCATTTGCAATCTCTAATAAGTGGACTCACTGCCTCCCCCCCCCCCCCCCCCCCCCCCCATCTCCAGACGGCACCTTTTTTTTATCTTCCTGCTTCACAGAATTGTCTCCATCACTATCATCAGTCTCACCATGCTGTGCCACATAGGGCTGGCTAGCAGTATATTCTCCCATTCTGTTTTATCCTGCACAATCGCTTCAATATCATGAATGGAATCCACGGCCACACCTTTGATCTCTCTAATCAACATTCGTTTGAGGGTTTGTTTTGCCCTCGGTTACTCAATCCCATTACTTCTCATCTGAATGCTTGTTCAGTCTCTTAGCTCGTTTGTTCTCAGGAAGTGTCTATTATAACACCATCTTTTGGTCTTGTAACTTTAATTACCAATCATTGCTCAGACATTTATCTTAATACTTCACTACTCTTGAATTCATCCAATTTTATGTTAAAAAACGGGGATCGTCACGGGCCAGAAAGATCACAAATACAATACAACTCGCTATGATCCACGGGCCACTTGCTAGTCTTCCGCGGGCAGCCAATTGAGTAGCCCTGAACTACTTTAGTTACACGTTAATTAATGTTATACCAATGGACCTCAAGGGCAGTAACACAAACCGCCAGGAGGGAAAAACAAAAGCATTACAGGGCAAGACCGTCCACAAAGACTCCTCAGGAAAAAGACAAAGACCACAATTATAACCAAGGCCTCACATAAGCAGGTTATGTGGCCACACATTTTTTCTTGAGAATCAAAACGAATTATGAGATTTACTTTAATTATTTACAAGCTACTTTTAATGACAAAAATAAAACTCACTACCAGACAGAAAAAACGTAATTTTACATAAATTACTTATGCTACCAATTAGGAGTCAGCTCATTCACCTTAGGGGTTGTGAATGCAGTGTCACAATTCTCCTTCCTCATTCAAACTTAAAGGGGTGGTTGAAGTGTGTGTTGTGGTTTACAGATAGGCTGCAACATCTGCACCTTTTGGCCCAACACTTTAGACAGTATGATTACCAAGAGAAGATGGAAATGGCTTGGCCACGTTATGAGAATGACTTCTGATATACCTGCCAAAACAGCTCTCACATGGACACCAGAGGGAAAGAGAAAACAGGGGCGCCCAAAAACAAAATGCACACGAACGATGGAAAGTGACCTGAGTGCGGCATCTCTGACATGGAAAACTGCATTGAAGATTGCACAGGACATGAAAGCATGGAAAGTCCTCTCTGAAGCCTCATGTGCCACTAGGCATAACGAGAACTGATGATGACGATGTGTTACAAAATGGCAAAATCACCGACAGCTGTGTTACCAAATGGCAAAATCACTGACAGCTGTGTTACCAAATGGCAAAATCACTGACAGCTGTGTTACCAAATGGCAAAATCACCGACAGCTGTGTTACCAAATGGCAAAATCACTGACAGCTGTGTTACCAAATGGCAAAATCACTGACAGCTGTGTTACCAAATGGCAAAATCACCGACAGCTGTGTTACAAAATGGCAAAATCACCGACAGCTGTGTTACCAAATGGCAAAATCACTGACAGCTGTGTTACCAAATGGCAAAATCACCGACAGCTGTGTTACCAAATGGCAAAATCACTGACAGCTGTGTTACCAAATGGCAAAATCACCGACAGCTGTGTTACCAAATGGCAAAATCACTGACAGCTGTGTTACCAATGCACTAGGAGAGGGATACATGGACGAGAAATTATGATTTAAGGAACGATTTATCGCTTGACATGAGAGGTTGGGACGACGGTTCTAATGGAAATGAAGTCGCAAGAAATTCAGGATTTGGAGAGTTATGACAATGTTGCAGAAGAAAATAACATGACTGTATTTAAATGAATGCAGAATTCTGCACAGGAGTAAATGTAGATTTTTGTATCTTAGTAATATTAATGTCGGCTCTGTTGCTAAGTTGATGCGAACACTTCATAATGCCGGCTTCGATCCCAGCTGCGGGCCATGCGCCTTGCGCTGGTTTCGACAGTGGTATCAAGAAAGCTGACCATCCAGAAAGCAATGGCAAACTACTGGACGTAAATTTGCCTAGAAAAACCACACAATAGCCAGAGGCTGTTGGGGTTGGTTCAGCAACGTCCCGTAAAGGTTACGCAACTAACCTAGTAATATTAATAATAATAATAAAAAGACACACCTGGCAATATGGCATTTTTCAACTTAAACATTTATATAAGACATGGTCTTAATTTCGGGAAAACAAGGAAGCACAACAAAAGCTAATAATTTGCCAGTGTTGGTTCAGGACATTTTGAAGACGGTAAGTAACTATCTTTTTACCAGGAAAGTAATTGCCGAAAATAAATTACCTTTACTAAAAGACACAACTGTCGCAGAAATAACTTTTTTACCTCCTGACAGAAGAGTTAGTGAAACACATAAATTCCAATGTACTTACAAAATCCACATCGTGCCTGATTTGATACCGATCCACTTGAAGTGTTGTGCTCTCCTCATCCTCGGCAAAACTAAATTCATTCCTTCCAACAATCTGAGTGTAATCCCTGTAACAGACGCAACCAAACCAGTTAATAACAACAAGGTTGTTATTCAACAACATCAACACAGCTGATGGAGGTGGGGTGATAAACTATCATAAGGTGTGGTGATTAACATAACATACACAATCGTGGTCACCATCTGGCATCATCACCAGTCTCCGTCATTATTTTCTAGGCCAGTCATTCCCATTTGGTGGACCATGCAAAGAAGCTAAGGGGTCAGTACAAACAAAACATTAACTTTAAAACGCAATCTTTTTTTTTTTTGCGACTTTAACACTGATAAATGATACTAAGTTTTTTGGTGTGACCATTAAAATGTAAGGGGTCGTTGGTGTATTTTCAAAAATAGGAGAGGTCCCTATTCATAAATTCCTGTCTGCAGTTTATGATCAGTTTCAAACAGGCAGTTCATCATCAGTTTCAAACCGGCAGTTCATCATCAGTTTCAAACCGGCAGTTCATCATCAGTTTCAAACCGGCAGTTCATCATCAGTTTCAAACCGGCAGTTCATCATCAGTTTTAAACCGGCAGTTCATCATCAGTTTTAAACCGGCAGTTCATCATCAGTTTCAAACCGGCAGTTCATCATCAGTTTCAAACTGGCAGTTCATCATCAGTTTCAAACAGGCAGTTCATCATCAGTTTTAAACCGGCAGTTCATCATCAGTTTTAAACCGGCAGTTCATCATCAGTTTCAAACAGGCAGTTCATCATCAGTTTCAAACCGGCAGTTCATCATCAGTTTCAAACCGGCAGTTCATCATCAGTTTCAAACAGGCAGTTCATCATCAGTTTCAAACCGGCAGTTCATCATCAGTTTCAAACCGGCAGTTCATCATCAGTTTCAAACAGGCAGTTCATCATCAGTTTCAAACAGGCAGTTCTTTATCAGTTTCAAACAGGCAGTTCATCATCAGTTTCAAACCGGCAGTTCATTATCAGTTTCAAACCGTCAGTTCATCATCAGTTTCAAACCGGCAGTTCATCATCAGTTTCAAACCGGCAGTTCATCATCAGTTTCAAACCGGCAGTTCATCATCAGTTTCAAACCGGCAGTTCATCATCAGTTTCAAACCGGCAGTTCATCATCAGTTTTAAGCCGCTGGCATCCCAGCCACTTCTTTAAGTGCATAAAAAGGTAGTAATCACTTGGCGCCAGATCGGGGCTGTAGGGTTGATGGTCAACAATTTCCCAGTAACATTTCTACATCTGAACAGCTCCATCTGCGACGTGAGGTCAAGTATTATCATATGAATTTCTGCAGCAGTTGTTTTTTTTTTTTTTCTAACAAGAAACGGATCACAGCATCACTCTCGCTGCTGGCTGAAGTATATTTTTTTTTGCACTCATAAATCACTCACATGCAACACCAAACAAGATTTCAACAGTGAAAAAATAGCACCAACTAGCTAATGAACCACATAAACATACTGCATATGCAGATTTAAGTTTTCCCATCGGTGTTTGTCGGTGTGGTCAAAACTGTACTTAGTTTAAACAAATGCACCTCAGATATCTGTCTCACCTTTCCCTCGAGTGTTGAGCATTGGCCAGATCCCATGGTAACTCCTCGCAGAACCATTCTGCTCAAGCCTTAATGATCTAATTGTGCCCTCGCATTGTTCTCTCGCTCCGAAAGGGCCCTTACAACATCTTGCTTGTTATACATCAATTCACCATCAAGTGGTGCAGAACTCGTTTGTCTGCTCAATTACCAACAAACTGGCATGACGAAGAGAGAATATCTAAAGGATGCTAACTACTCCAGAGCTCTGAAGTGATGCTGAACACTCTACACAAAACATGCCTGTCTCCACCTTTCTTAACATGCTCTGTGAGTCAATTACAATCACGGCATGTGAGTACAGCTGATTCTCAAGCCAGCGGAAGGCAGCAGTGACTGCCTCCACCTCCATTCTCAAATCAGACGTCGCCAAGCTTTGTTGCACTAAGCGACGTCCATTGGCCTTTGCAATAAATCCCCATGCACTTCTCTGCCCCTCAACACAGAGCCATGTGCATAGACAATCACATCACCTGGGCGGGAATTGTCATGAATCATTTGTTGAGCTTCTGATATTAGCAATCAACTGGCCAGTCCCTGTGCTCACCAAGTGATAAGAACCCTTCACAAATCTGCAACTTGCTTGGACACTTTGACCTACTCCTCTCCTCACCTAAATTTATCAAGCTTGCACACATGTCCAATTGTGTCTTCAGCTTGTGCCATCCAAGACTTTCCTCTTTTTAATCTGTGACCCTTAGCTCTACCCAGGGCTTCATGCAGGAGGTGCCTCTTGTCCGCAGCTTCTCTGAGATATAACTTTGCAAGTATATACAGACATACTACTGGGGTGTGCCTTGTACATCTCAGAATTACGTGCATGGCTTTATACTGTACGCAGCAACATCAACAGTAAAATCACCAAAACAAGCAAGCAATGCCAAAGTTGGTCTCATCCACTCGTACAGAACATGCTGACTTACCCTGGCTCTTTCAGAAACTGCCAAAGCTGGTTGAACGTTTCCTGCGACATGGGTGCACTTAGACTTGAGCTTGAGGCAGACAACTGGGACATTCCAAGAGGAATGCTCACCTTTCCATAACTAGGTAAGAGAAGAAAAGTTCATGTTGACTTCTTAATTACTCGCTACAACAATGAAAGTCAATAAGTAAGTCCACAAATGTTGTTTGGCTCTCCTTTAAATAACGGTCGCTAGCTGGAAAGCGGACAGTCGCTTAGTCGGAGTGCGCTTCCTTAGCTGCATTGCAAATACGGAGTGGACAAGTCACGAATCAAAAACAAGGTCAACATGGCAGTTAGACATCGAGCTCCGACTCACATTAGCAACCACGTTCTTGCGACGCACGACTTAGTTGCCATGGATGTGACTCCTGCAGATCTGTATGCCTTAATGACCGATAAGTTTGCGTGGTTAGGGGTAGGGTTAGGGTTATGATTAGGGTTAGATGTGAAAATTTTGACGCAGGAGTTCCAAATAATCGCGCAGTGACATACACACCCAAACAATTGGAGGACTGTGGATGCTACTCAAACAGACAATTCGCCATCAATTGGGCACCAGCCGCGCGCTATTGCCGTCATATAACCCTAACCTACACCCTACGCAACCGTATGATGACAGGTAAGTATGTCATCTGTTTCGTTTCCTCTTTACGCTCCGTATTTGCAATGCAGCCAAGGGAGCGCACTCTGACTAAGCGACCGTCGGCTTTCCAGCTAGTGACCGCTATTTAAAGGAGAGCCGGTTGTTTAAACAAATTACAGACAATAACAACTTGAAAACTTTTTTTTAACAGATACTCCCCTGTGTGGGTTCCGGGACCCTATTATAGGGAAAGCAAGAATAGACCCACTGCCTACCCAAAAGCATGTCGTAAGAGTCGACTAATTGGGAGCTTCCTTCAAAGTCGGAGTGCATCTGCCTGAGAGGCAAGGAACCAGCAGTCCGCAAAGGGATGAACAACCAGAACTTTCCGCTAGAGTTTACAGCTGGTGAACGCGAAGAAGAAGAACAGATACAGTGCCCTTTATTTTTCAACATTATTATTACTACCGACAATGATGCACTTGTCCTTCTATTTTATCAGCCCCAAACCTGCTGCCCAGAACTGTGTGCTCTGTTTTCTAAACCATATGTTCACTTCACATTCATCTTCTGCACCATTCACAAAATGTATCCTGCCAAGTTGGGTTTTCAGTGGACCAAAAAGTGGGAACTGCTATGGGCTAAGTTGGGTTTTCAGTGGACCAAAAAGTGGGAACTGCTATGGGCCAAGTTGGGTTTTCAGTGGACCAAAAAGTGGGAACTGCTATGGGCTAAGTTGGGGCAGTAAGGTGGATGTTCCAGAATTTCCTATCCTTGACAGTTAATTTTCTCCTGAGTTAACCGAGCCGTATGTGGTTGGCATTGTCATGAGAGAACAGTATTCCTTTAGTCAGCAGGCCTGGAAGTTTTATTTGAACTCCATCATGAAGCATTGATAGAACTTTACAGTATGAATTAGCATTCACATTGTCAGCAATTTTTTTTTAAAGGGTTAAAAGCACATCTTGACAATCACAGAACACTGTCAGCACAGCCTTCCCTGCTGATGGCGCAACCTTGAATTTGTTAACACTAGACGTAGAAGGATGTTTCCGCTGCACTGAAGCAAGCTCTGATTCGGGCTGGTAGTGATGCACCCATGAATCGTCCCCAAGAATAATCTTGTTCAGTATGTCTTCTCCTTTCCTCTGCGTATCGACAGAGTTGCTGCAAGGACAGGCCTAATCGGTTCATTCTGTATTCATCCGTCATTGTCTGGGTACCCACCTTGAGCATACTTTTGAATATTTCTATGGTTCATGTATTAAGTTGTCTGCTAAACAATGTGAGCACATTATCGTAGCTGCTGTGTTATTTATTTAGTTATATTACTGACGCTGTAAGTGCCAATATAATGGAGGATAATTTAAAACTACAGCAAAATGAAACAATGTCAGTAGCATTATCCAATCATGAACAACACTTGTGGCCCAAAAGCTGTCGTCCTATTCAGGTTAAAAACAGCTGGTCAGTATATTACTGACATCACGAACTGTGGTCAAATTTTTTTCAAGTATGTGGCCTCCTTCTTTAGGCTGTTACTTCAGTTTGACCAACCTAAGATTGCAAAAATCTCTTTTGGATAACAAGCCAGCAGGGCAAACCCCAATTCAATCTCCCAAAAAATTATAACTGGAGTACCTAAATGGCCACCAGCCTGGTATTCTGTGTGGACAATGATCTATTATCTTTATCTACTTTCACAGTGTCTGCCCCTAATAGGACGGACAGCATGTCATGTTGTTGTTCACAGCCAGGTTGTGATATCTGCACTTTTTAGCCCAACACATCTGGTTAAAGAAAAAATCCTCATATCACCAGTTAGGAAATGCTTGTTAGAAGGCAGTGGGTTGATCCCCCCCCCCCCCCTATGCAAATCTATTATCTAATATTGATATTGGTCTTTTTTTTTTTTTGTTATAGAGATCCCTGAAATCGTCATTAGAGATACAGAGTTTGTGCTTCGAGATATGACATAAAACCCAGTGCAGTAAAGTGAATCCACTCTGACTTTACCTCCGACAGTGTGGAAAAGCGTCCTTTACTTTACATAGTAGTACTATTAGCGAGAATTAGTGTGTGTATATATACATATATATGTGTGTGCATATATATATATACATATATATATATATACTATGAAATGCTTGTTAGAGGGTGTATATTTTATATATATATATGTATATGCAGTTGTAAGCTTGAGACAATCTGCATTTATTATGTTCTATCTAACTCACGAGTATGAAAACTGAAATATCTAACAATTAAAACCGTGCACTTCTTCACTTCATTCGTTACGGTTACAATCGAAACCAAATCTTAATTCAAATCTGATTGATCCCTTCAGGGGACGAGCAGGAGGGATCGGAAACGTTGCACCACACCCACTCCATATAGCTTCTTCAAATATAAGCTTTAGTTAGCTGCATGTGCAAGTATAGGCTATAGCCGTAGTTGCACATTTCAGTTTCATAAATTTAGTATAAAGTAGACTAGAATCTCACTACCTTCCTCAATTTTACGCAAATCGGAAATATCCCTGCTACGGCTAACAAACAATACTATTGATAATAGAACTGAGTGACAGTCGACAAGCCGTTGTGACTGTAGGAAGGCAAAGCGTGGAACTAAATCCTGCACGATTACCTCAAAATGTTCCCTTAAACGGGCGTATCATGTAACAAGCACAGCAGTGACAGAGAAAGCAAGTATCCACAACAATCCGACATACGCGATGTGAGCTGGAGCAAGTGTGTGGTCAGCGGATATTAGACACACATTGGGAACAATCAAAACAAAGACTACACAGACATCTTGTCGGCCTGGACACAGCAGCAGACACAGCACACAGCATGGGGACAGGGGGCTGCCGGGTAGCCGCGCGATTCATCCGCGCGTTCTCGCCATGAAATAACCTACAACGTCTTCTTTCACTCAAAAAATTATTTATTAAACATACAGTTACCATGTATACACTTGTATAGTTCAGATAAAATAATATTATAAACCCTTAATGATATTTTAACTTGCACTAATTTATTGTCGTGTATTCGTTTTTATTTCACAGCGTTACCAGGGGTTTGGTTTGCGCGGGAAAATCTAGGCAGAAAATAAATATATTTTTAATCGCTGATAAATTCTAAGTTATGTTATTTTTAACCTTAATTTAACTAAAGTTACAAGGGAAGTTTTGAGAAAACGCGTATGAAGACTTCATGTCTTGTGTCTTGTATTCAAATGAAGCACTTAATTGCGGAATGCTTAACGGCAAGCGGCGACATACTTAGCACAACCTGGGGGATGTATAAGAGGGTCTTGGTTGGTTTAGCTGTTATATGGCTTAACTGGGTGTGCGCCTGTCGCGTCGCTGCTTAAACAATCAACCGTTTGTGTTTCCTGTTAAAATTCGAGTGCCTAGAAACGGGAACCTCCTAAGCCATCAAGTAAATGAGATTCTTTGTTGGCCAGTTTAAACTTTATTTTATAATCTCCATGTTAAGTAGAGAAGTTAGGAAGCGTTTTGAAATAGCAGCTGGTAGATTTAAAAAAAAATTTTTAACCCTAAATTCTCAAAGAGAATATCATGTGCCAAACTCTAAGCTTTATGTCCTGTAGTTCTTCAAGGTTTTCTACGCAACCCACCCACACTGGACTACATGTTGATTTGTTACAGTTTTTAGTGCCCCGAATTAACTGTGCTATATGGCTATTCAAAAACAATAGCATAAGTTATGGTACCAGGAAGCAAGGGCAGGGACCGTCTAACAGGAAGATGGGCACGTGATATAAGTGACTCCGTTTGGAATTTTTATTGAACAACTGGAATTGGAATCAAAAGCCACAAGGCTACAGAGTTGGCGAGAGGCCGAGGTTATTTCAGGCGGACCGTGATGAGAGCGACGTCAGTCTGAAAGTGGTCGATCTTTTGATTTATTTGTTAAAAGGAATCGGAGAGCGACGTTCTACATGATTATGATGATTATATAGCTGTACGGTTGAACGGAAGTTTCCTGGATTAGTAGCTGTCACTCATCCTCAAGGTGTTTACCTTAGACAGTTGTCTTGCAGAATGCAAATCAGGAGATAGGAAACTTTTGAAAAAAGGGGTTTCTTTTTGTAGTGTCAATCTCATTTGCTTTAACACTGTTGATTTTTTAACGTTATTTTCACGCCATCAGCCGCACCATCACCGAGTAATATTTAGCCTAGCGGTTTGTGGTGGGACTCAAGGTATCTAAGCTAGAGCTGTCTTCTCGCACGGGCCCGTTAGTCGACAGATTATCCTCATTGCACATAACCACTTAATCCTTAAATTCTCGGATCCCTTCCGGAGTAAATCCCGCAGTGTGTAGCGGCTGACGACAGCCGTTCTGTGCTGATTTCTTATTCTTCTATGGCTTCTTGCACAGTGCTCTTGTCTGGCAACACCCTTTTAACACGCTGTTTTTGCAGCCTGGTCATGGTGTCAGATTTAGTCATCAATTGGTTCTCACACACGTTTTATGTCTCGAAGAGCATTCACTGATCTGGTCTGATTTGATTCAAGAACCAACATCACAGCATTTAGGGCATTCCCACAAGCGATCCGTCCCCATTTTCATCAGCCACCGCAGAGTTCCAATACTAATGGTGCCAGTAGCATTTTGATTAAACATCCGTCTCTCCTTACCTCTGAGCCTCGAGCATTGACCAGAACCTCTCGTAACTCCTTGCTGCATCAGTCTCACCAAACTGTGGTGATCCATCTGCTCCTCCGAACTATACATGCTCCCCAACCACATATCAATATTCTACTAAGTTGTGCAGAGCCAGCCAGTCTGTCCGCCTGTTTATTTCCCAATATACCGGCGTTATCCAGAAGAAAAAAAATACAAACAATACTCCTCGCCCGTTTCCTCAGCTGTGAAGCATGACACTCCACGAAGCATGCCTGTCCTGACCTACCTCAGCATGCTTTTTGAATCAGTTACAATCAAGATATGTGTATGTGTGGCTCCTGTTCTCTAGCCAGCGGAAAGCTGCAGTGACCTCCTCCACCTCCATTCTTAAGTTGGATGTTGTGGTATCATATGCTAGGTTCTCCTGCACCAAACGTCGACCATCAATCTTTGCTAAGAAACCCTAAGAACTTCTTAGAGTTTCACTGTGTTAGCCTGAGCCACGGCTCGTTGGCCCTCTAGCTTTACCTACAAGTCTATCAGCTTGCTTATTTCCTTGACTATCTGCATGTCCTGGCACGAATTTGAAACTTATATTTGTCTGCCCCGAGTGCTTCAGAGACTTCCCTGTAAGCTTTATCGCAGTTCAGGATATTTTATGAATCAGGGATAGAGAATCATGCAAAGAACAAAGACGGCATAGTGGATTGTGAGATAGATGGAGATTGTAGGATGTGGAGAATCACCCCTGCCAGTCGGCAAGGCATGTGGCGATGATGACAACGATAATGATCACGATGTTTATAATTATGGTGACAGTTAAGTGCTAACTTTGATACTGACGATCACGTGTGGTAATCCTATGTTCGATTCTCCTCAGAATGTGTCCAGTATAGCACCGCGGTCTCTGTCGTATAACCGTTGATACTATAATTGTTGACAGCCAGTTACTTTTTTAAACTGCATTGCTAAGGAAACAGGATCACAGGTGGAATCACTTGTGAATGCCTTATGTGTCAAAAGCGACACAAAAAGAACATAGACAGGTAGGTAGGGGCTTTGCTGGAAAACAAATCGTCCCGTGCAACCAGCATCCCCGAAGGGGGAGCTTTAGGTTATAATTGTGACTAAGTTATGCACGCCATAAAAAAGTCGCTTAGCACTGCTTGCCACAAAGAGCCCTGAGAAGGACTCCTGCAGTGTTGAGGCATTCAAAGACGATCAAGAAATATTGATAGGCAGAATTTTGATTATATAGGGTTTTTAAAAAAAAGCTACCATAAACAGGAAAAATAAACACATCGCCAACGAATAACTTTAAACTGTGCTTAAATGTATTCTGGTATAAATAATAATGGTTTTAGTTTTAAAACAATGTTAATTTTTCCTGCGTGGAAATGTATGGATCCCTGTACCACGTAATGATGATGATGATGACGACGACGAAGGTGAAGATGATTTACTCACCGACAGTTAGGGTTGACGTTGATCGTCGTCATCTGTACACTGCCAGACTCTGGCAGGTTCGCGGGGAGATCCAAATGTTGGCTGCCCGGGGAAGACAAGGAAGATGGTGAGCCAGGGATCTTCAGCTGTAACCGCATCCTGTTGGCCATCGTGTAGGGGAAGATCGGCACATTCTGGACACAAGAGGCAGGTTATGTAAAGCTAATGTGACCATAATAGCTTGAGCTGAAAACGGGACATGTCACTAATATTTTGAGCTCAAAACGGGACAAAGTACTAATATTTTGAGCTAAAAACGGGAAATGAACTAATATTCTGAGCTGAAAACGGGACATCGTACAAATATTTGAGTTGAAAACAGGACACTACAAGCAAGTCATTTTAGCATCTCTTCCCTCACCGGTGTTTGTATCTTCTTGATTCAAGTTTTCCAAGTTCTCTAAAGGTTCTCTGATGTTTCGGAGCTCTACAGGGATCACCGCTGGAACTACAGAACTCGTACAATGTGCAATGTTATCTAAAGAACGTCTCCGCATCTTGCGCTTTAAACGAACTTGAATTATTTCACCGAGTAATATCAATTCTTCTCTGTTTCTAGCCCTTAAAATGCGTTTGGTATGTGGTTTTGTGGTTAACAAAAAGGCTGCGATATTTGCAACTTTTTGGCCTTAGACATACAATTTCAGCAAACTTTTGCGACATAGTTGTTAGAGGGGGGGGGGGGTTTAAGTCCACCAACCCACATTTATTTAGAACTCAAACGACCTTAGGAAAAGATATGATCACTTGCGCCATCTTACAGAGCACTTGATAATGCTTAATATAAATCAATGATAAGGAAAGTAATTGTTTACGATCAACATCACAATCATCTAAACATTTAAGATACTCACTCTTGGAATAGCTGCTGTTTGATCGGATGAGTACTGATGAATGTGAGAGGATGACTGACTTGAAGAAGCGTGCACGCCGAAGACTGGTGCAGTGTGTGCTTCGCTGGGGGACATCAGGCTGGGAAGTGGAGTCAGATGGTTTGACGCGGAATGGTAGGAATGAGTCAGGGAACCCGCTGAGTGTGGGACCTGGGTCATGAATGGTTTCAAGTCCATGACTGATCACGGAGAACCTATTGTTCTTGCAAGCTGTGTTGGCTGTCTGTATCTCATCTCTTCATCTTATGGTTAAAGAGTCCTAGCACGTCTGCAAGTGAAGGCTTCCTGAAATATTCCAAGTTTATGTTTTGGAACTGTCACATAAAAAGATGAGTAGTTATGTATAAATTAGGGATATTGCAGCACTTGGGACACCAATATAAGAGTTCCGTCTCACTCACAAGATCGTAAAGTACAGTGGTACCTCTGTATACGTATGCTTCCTTTTAAGTCCAACATGGTATACGTCCTGTTTAGACGCGAACGATTTGTCTTCCTTTATGAACTTTGTTTGGAATACGACTTGCGTGCTACAATTTATGAGCATCAGCCAGGTCAAAGAGGGGAAAAGATGTTTAAAAAAAACAAAAGAGGATAAAATACAGAAGAATTTTAGATTTCTTACGATTTAGTGCAAGAGGACTCTCCTTCCAAACAATAATATCTCCTCTCTTCTCAGCACAATTCTAGTAGACAATCGCCTCTTTTCAGTACCATCCTAGTGGACAATCGACTGTTCTCAGTACAATCCTAGTGGACAATCGACTTTTCTCAGTACAATCCTAGTAGACAATCGCCTCATCTGAATACCATCCTAGTGGACAATCGACTTTTCTCAGTACTATCCTAGTGGATAATAGACTTTTCTCAGTACAATCCTAGTGGACAATCGACTTTTCTCAATAGAATCCTAGTGGACAATCGACTCTTCTCAGCAACATCCTAGTAGACAATCGACTCTTATTAATACCATACTAGTAGATATTTGAAGAAGAAGAAGAAGAAGAAGAAGAAGAAGAAGAAGAAGAAGAAGAAGAAGAAGAAGAAGAAGAAGAAGAAGAAGAAGAAGAAGGAGAAGAAGAAGAAGAAGAAGAAGAAGAAAAAGAAGAAGAAGAAGAAAAAGAAGAAGAAGAAGAAAGAAGAAGAAGAAGACGAAGAAGAAAAAGAAGAAAAAACGTCTCTCAATGGGTGAGACCGGCAGAACGTTATGATTTGGTTTATCTTCAAGGCACTCCGGACACGCCCATAGGTGCTCAGATTCCCCCTTCATCATATACATCAGCGTCCCAGGGTTGATAGTCCCAGTAATGTAGCGGTTGACAAGACTTCTTGCGTGTCCGGTGTGCTTCTCGTGCCTGGTTGTCCCGATCTTTACTTCCACTTGTTGCAGTCTTAGCAAAGATGTGGATGTGTTGCTCTCAACATCCTCAGAATCCCCCCCCCCCTTTTCCCCCCACCTCTCTAATGGCATTAACAATATCTGCATGATCCATGGGCCGGCATATATGAATAATGCAGAGCCGGCTAATCTGTCGGTTCTTTCATTGCCAACAACACCCGCATGCCCTGGGAGAAAGATAAAGGTAACTCCTGGCATAGTGGAGTTTTGCAATAAATCTATCCACTGTCTGCGTACAAAGCCCGCCTCGACCCGCCGGATCATACTCATGGAATCACTCAGCACACACGTGAGACGGTCTGTAAAGTACCTGCTAAATCTTCTTCTTCTTCTTCGCGTTCACCAGCTGTAAACTCCGGCGTAAAGTTCTGGTTGCTCGTCCACTTCTGGACTGCAGTCCTGTTCCAGAACCTGAGTGCTAATTGAAAATGATCCTGAGGAGCTCAATTTCTAAATAAGATAGAATAACAACAACAGTGAAATTAAACAATTGTCACCATTATTAAGACATCCAAGCATAACTATGAGTGCAAAGAGACAGATTATTAATAGCATATTCATTACAACATTGAGCTACCAGTGCCAAACATGGACACTATCTAAATCCCATAAACGCAAAATCACCACCTGCGAGATGAGGTGCCTGAGAAAAGCAGCCAAACTAACCATCCAAGAACGAGTGAATAATGAAACTATCAGGCAAATTGTGGGAACGACACCTCGTACTAGATTCATAGAGAAACAGCAAATCAAGTGGTTAGTCCATCTCGTTAGAATGCAGCAAGATCAAATACCATCACAAGCACTACATATCAGAAGATCAGCTACAAGAGCAAGAGGACGGCCGCGGAGAACATGGATCGACAACATTAAAGACACTACGCCTTCACGGCATGACAATAGCCAGTGGCAGCCAACGTGCACTGGATCGCAAATTAGTCCTCCCCACGACGCTTAACGGCAGAACTGGTTTATGATGATGATGATGATGATGATGATGAGTGAAAGTAAAACGAACAATTCGGATTTAATGAGTTAATGTAACAACTACACGCGATAACAGAAAGGTCAGAAATCTGTTGAAACAAATTTGTCTTAGCTTATCCAGGTTATATATCTGTTGCTTAAAGATGTTTATGTTTATGAGTGTTTGGGCTAAGTAATGAACCTGTGCTGATTTGTACGATACTGAATGTGTCCAACAAAACTTCGGATCTCACACAAATGCATTAGATTTCTGCAGACAGGAATTATGTTTATTATGTTTTTTCGACTGATCAACATCATGGCACACGGGTAGTAACCATAAGTGCCCCGTTCTTCTTCTAACTCAAGCCTGAGTCTGAAGAATCTCAGAGCAGTGACGATTCTGAAACACCTGAGTAGATTTTCAACACTAAATTTTGTCGGAACAGCTCCACCAGGCTACTCTTTTCCATTTCCAACCGCCAAAGGATTTATTTACATGCGCAATAAATAATACACACAAGCGTCCGATCTTACTACCCAGAGTTCAGGGGAAATCACTAGAAGTCCGTGTGAACCCGGAACCTCCAGCCGTCGAGCGGATGCCATACCTTGAGATCACTCAGCGCCCCCCCCCCCCCCCACACCCCCACCCCACACTCATACTCAGGATTTGTGATGCATTATGAGTTATATTTATGTCCTAGGGTTAGAATGAAGCCGCTGTGGTGTAGACCTTTGACTCTTGCCTGGGGATCCGAAAGTCGCGTGTTCAGATCCTGATGCAGCTTTACTTTTTTTTTCAAATCTCGCTCCCAGGTCGATCCAGCCTTAAACTGTTAATAAATAAATTACAGGGAAGTAAAGGCGGCCGGTTATACGTTGACCACATAAATCACCGAGTGAAGACTAGTCTCTACAATATAGGTCTTGCACTATGTACCCAATATGCCTGAATGCTATTTTACTGAAAGAGTTGTTGTAACTAGTTTTACTGAAAGAGTTGTTATAACTAGTTTTACTGAAAGAGTTGTTATAACTAGTTTTACTGAAAGAGTTGTTATAACTAGTTTTACTGAAAGAGTTGTTATAACAAGTTTTACTGAAAGAGTTGTTATAACTAGTTTTACTGAAAGAGTTGTTATAACTAGTTTTACTGAAAGAGTTGTTATAACTAGTTTTACTGAAAGAGTTGTTATAACTAGCAGAAAACAAAATCACTGTATGACAGAAGACCATCACGTACCTGGCTGTTCGTGGAACAAATCTAGAATTGGACACATGGAAACATCTTCAACGGCAAGACCAGACAAAGGCGCTATATCCCTCCTGCCACATAGATATGCCTAAGAGATCAAGTTACTGTCACGCATGGCCAGTTTTATTTCATAACTGGCAGCTAACGGTACCCAGGGATAGATGTTCACTAAGGGAAAGGTAATACTTTTTACTTTGCTGGCTCCAGTGTTCAGTTACCCCGATTTTATTAATGTAATAATGTATTGCGTATTTGTAAAGTCGTTTCGTTTCAAAGAAGAGCTAAAGTTTCGCTCGGTTTCGTAACTTTAAACCGTTTTGCTTCATTACTGACAGAGGCATATCAAAACGTTTAGTCGAATTATGTAATTGAAGGCAGGGTCGTAAGAGCAATCAAAGTGTCGGTGCATAGGCTTAACAAGTGTCTGGTGGCTGGAAGATGATGACGCGCCAATGTCCAGCCAGGACTTTCTTTCACAAAGGTCATAGGTACTGGAACCTGGGTATCTAGGTACAACTCCCCCCCCTTTTTTTTTTGGGGGGGGGGGGTCTCCTCCCCTCCCCCGCCATAATGTTTTTGAGAATTGAGCTCATGTTCTACATATGAAGATTTGAAGCGCTTCGCTTCACAGGACACGCATCTGCTAAACATCACTTGGCCATGATTTGGAGTAGACGTGGGTTCTGTTGCCCAGCTACTGCACTGAGTGTTTGGTGCAACACTGTGAGCTGTGGATTTCATGCAGAATATTATTCCCCTATTGTTCCTATTGCGGGTTGTCGACTGCAACAAAATTGCAGGAGGCGGATTACCTTTAGAATGGGTGCACTTCTGTGAATGCAATGCCGCTTTCGTGACTGACCGTTTGCGCCAACATTGACCTGCAGATCTGGTGAGCAACGCTAGAGTTAGCATATCTGACAGCTGGCTTATGCATTCTTTTTACTTTGCGTGTGCAAACTTCAATATTTCACAGTGACTGACAAGCTTTTTACTAGTTTTCAGATAAGACAGAGAAGAACATTTTGTCTAATTTCCACTGGCGCAAGAACGCAGCAGGTATTGGGTGACTCGTTTACAGTAAAGCTGAAGCCTCCGCTAACTACTTAACTTATTCTGAAATTGATTGGTGAGGGCCTTAAGGCTTCGCTGTTGGACTACTCCACATATTAAGTCAGCTGCTCCAGCCCCGTTACGACCATTTGTCTGTGGTAGACAATGTGGCGCATGACTGGAGTCTTTCACAGTTTCCGTCGAACCGGCAATCTGCCACCTGACACTGGCAAGTGATGTACAATTGAAAAAACAAAACAAGTAAGAACTTACTTTTTTTTTTTGGTAGAAAAGAAAAGACCCACTGCCCTAACAAGTATGTCGTAAAGAACGATTAATTATGAGTGTTTTCTTCGAAGAATGGGCGTGTCTGCTCAATATGCGAGGTATAAAACAGTCTGCAAACGAATGAGCCAGATCTGTAAAACAGATATGCACGCAAAACTCAAGTTCTGGAACAAGACCAAGTCCAAAAGTGGACGAACAACCAGAACGTTCTGCTGGAGTTTACAGCCGGTGAATGTCAAAAAGAACACTATTTCATTTAAAGAACCTGGAATGGTTGTTTAAAAAAAATTGGGTACTCCTGTCAAATCCGGACGAAGACTAAAAAGCCTTGGACGACTTAGTCAGAGTTCTCTCCCGTGGCCGCACTCCAAACAGTGATCGGAAAAGCCACAACGAGACAAAGAAGACAGTGACGTCGACATCAGGGCTGCCAATGCTTGGTTGTTTCCCCCAGATCTGGGTTTTTTTTCGACGCTGCAGGACAAATCTGGTTTTTTTTTTTGGGTGTGTTTTGTTTGTTGGTTTTTGCCGATTTGTATGCTTTATTGATCGATAAATTTGCGTGGTTAGGGGTAGGGGTTAGGGCTAGGGAGTAGAATTAGGATTAGGGTTAGCGGTAGGGTTAAGTTTAGCGTTATATTTGACAATTTTGACGCCGGAGTTCCTATAATCGCGCACAGTCCCATACACACACAAACAATCGAGGGCCTCTGGATGCTAATCAAACGCACAATTCGCCAACGATTGGGGGCACCAGTCGCACGCTATTGGCGTCATATTTGGCAGAGTTTCAGTGGCGCCACTCCCACAAACATCTGATTGTCGGCCAGTATTTCGAAATCCTACGTCAAAATTTTCACATCTAACCCTAACCCTAACCCTAACCCTACCCCTACCCCTAACCCTACCCCTAACCCTAACCCTACCCCTAACCCTACCCCTAACCCTAACCCGACCCCTAACCCTAACCCTACCCCTAACCCTAACCCTACCCCTAACCCTACCCCTAACCCTAACCCGACCCCTAACCCTAACCCTAACCCTAACCCTAACCCTAACCCTAACCCTAACCCTACCCCTAACCCTAACCCTAACCCTAACCCTAACCCTAACCCTAACCCTACCCCTAACTCTAACCCAACAACCGCATGATGATAACTACACAACCATTCACAATGCCTCACGAAACCGTACGCAGCCCTACACGCAACCGCAGGATGATAGGTAAGTGTGTCGTTTATTTCGTTTGTTTTCCGATTACTGTTCGGAGTGCGGCCAAGGGAGAGAACTCTGACTAACTCGTCCACGGCTGTTTATTCTTCGTCCGGATTTGACAGGAGAGCCAAAAATTGCAGTGTGTCCCTTGCGATAGCCTACTGCAGTTAAGTCAGCCATCAGTGATCTGGAGCACTGCCTGAAGAATATTGTGAAACGTGACCAAACCATTTGAAGACTTACCGTAACGTTGCAATCATAAATGTTTTACCACAGTAGGTATCCAATGTTGTTAGCCTAATCTACTGCTCCAGTGTAATCTGACATCATTAAAACGTATAGATAACATACCCCGGTGGAGTTCTAGTCAGTGAATGGGTCGGGGAATTTCCCAAACTAAGTAGATTTAATCAGGGTACTATAGAAGCTTGCTTCTGTCTTATCTTATCACTAAATATCTACAAGTTATGCTCTTGTGCAAAACTGAAGTCCTCGTTCTGTTTTTGTTTATCAGTTAACAGAAGCAATTAGAAACACTAATGACGAAGGATTTATTTCTTTACATATCCATGTCCCCTTTTTTTTCTTTTCGATGGCAGTGCGAAATTTGTTAGATTTGGCGCGTGTCGTTGGGAAGTCGTTACTTTCTTCAGACATCTTCCCTTCACAGAAGCTGGTCTTATTCATAGGTATCCCCAAGTGGGTTCTAGGGTTTTTTTTTTATCGGGGAAAACGAGAATAGACCTACTGTCTTCCTAACAAGCATGTCGTAAGAGTCGACCAATTGGGAGCTTCCTTCGAAGTCGGAGTGTGTCTACCCAAAAAGCAAAGAGCCAACAATCAGATCTGTGAAACGAATGTACACGTAAAACTCAGATTATGGAATAGGACTTCAGTTCGGAGGTGGACCAACAATCAAAACATTTCGCCAGAGTTGCGCTTTTCAATAACTTGTGGACCTTTGACTCCCCCCCCCCCAACCCCCCCCCCCCCCCACTACCACCCGTTTCATTATAAATTAAAATAATGGGTCATCAGCCATATATTGCAGAATTTCTTGTCCAGCTCCCCTGTGAGTTCTGGACTATACAAATAAGTCAGATATGTAAAACGGATTTGCACGCAAAACTCAAGCCCTAGAACAAGACACTGACTGTCTGTCCGTCCGTCCGTCCGTCCGTCCGTCCGTCCGTCTGTCTGTCTGTCTGTCTGTCTGTCTGTCTGTCCGTCCGTCCGTCCGTCCGTCCGTCCGTCCGTCCGTCCGTCAGTCTGTCTGTCTGTCTGTCTGTCTGTCTGTCTGTCTGTCTGTCTGTCTGTCTGTCTGTCTGTCTGTCTGTCTGTCTGTCTGTCTGTCTGTCTGTCTGTCTGTCTGTCTGTCTGTCTGTCTGTCTGTCTGTCTGTCTGTCTGTCTGTCTGTCTGTTGATGATTAAAGTGCCATCGGATAACCATATTTTACCATAATATCAAACCAGTACGGTTGCATGGAGCGGAAACATGGAGAACAACTAATATACAAACTCTACAAAAGTTAATAAACTAGAGTCTGCAGAGAATAGAGGCAATAGAATGATGTGGTCGAATGGTTATTGTTGAGTTTTCAGTGAATCAAGAGGGGAAGAAAAAGAAATGTAGGTTTTGAAAAGGACCAACGTTGAGAAAAACAGTACAACTAGAATGTCTTTGCACTGAAACCCACAAGGTCATACTAATAAAGATAGACTAACCTGTCTCTCTCTCTCTCTTTCTTTTTTTGTGTCCCTCTCTCTCTCCTACTCTCTCCCCCCCCCCCCCCCCTCTCGCTCTATCATATGCAGAATAGAGCCATAGTAAAATTAAACAAATTAAAACGACGTGTTGTTAGCTGCACGCTATATGAACTGACAGAAATGAACTGACAGAGATGAACTGACAGAAATGAACTGACAGAAATGAACTGACAGAGATGAACTGACAGAAATGAACTGACAGAAATGAACTGAAGAAAAAAACAACTGAAACTAATAAACTGACATAAATTCTTCTTCTTCTTCTGCGTTTATCCGAAGATGTAATTGCGTTGTGTCCGTTTACAGCATGGCTGCGATATTTGCACCTTTCGGCCAATACATCTGACTTCTGCGGGCATTTGTTGGCCGGGTTAGCCTTCCCGGAACTGACAGAAAAAAAACTGACAGAGATGAACTGACAGAGATGAACTAACAGAAATGAACTGACAGAGATGAACTGACAGAGATGAACTGACAGAGATGAACTGACAGAGATGAACTGACAGAGATGAATTGACACAGATGAACTGACAGAGATGAACTGACAGAGATGAACTGACAGAAATGAACTGACAGAGATGAACTGACAGAGATGAACTGACAGAGATAAACTGACAGAGATGAATTGATAGAAATGAACTGACACAAATGAACTGACAGAGATAAACTGACAGAAATAAACTGACAGAGATGAACTGACACTAATGAACTGACAGAGATGAACTGACAGAGTTGAACTGACAGAGATGAACTGACAGAGATTAAATGACACAAATGAACTGACACAAATGAACTGACAGAAATAAACTGACAGAAATGAACTGACAGAAATGAACTGACAAAAAAGAAATGACACAAATAAACTGAGAGAAATGAATTGATAGAGATGAAATGACAGAAATGAAATGACACAAATGAAATGACACAAATGAAATGACACAAATTAAGATACAAAAATGAACTGACACAAATGTCTTCAGAAGCGAAACCGAGCGTGACCTGCTGCCATCCAACACCGGACTTAAGGTCACCTGACTCAACCGACCTTGGACGAATCTTTGCTAAAACCGCCAGAACACGAGATTTTTGTTGGCAACTTATGAAACCAGAGAATGGTGTCAACCCGGAGACCAGCCAGTCATTTATGGAGTAGACTGCTGCCTCTAACGGTACAAACCGCGTCAAGGACTCTTATCCAGGCTTTCAAAGCGTATCGGATACATGGCAAGTCAACCAAACAAAGGGCCCTTTCCACGCTAGCTGAGCAGCGGGCATAGGTTCATAACTTTATTTAATAATAGGCAGTAGGTGTGTGATGTGGTCAACAGCATGCCGGCCGCCTTTACTTTCCAGGAACTTACCAGGTATCCATTACAGGTCGGCTTATGAATCATGGCAGTTTTGTAACGAAAATCCGATAATACGGATTCGAACTTAAGATCTTGGAGTCTGACGATGAGCGTCCAGCCGCTACGCTATAGGATACACGGAACGATATAAAGCTGCTGAGATAGATTCCTTGGAAGAAAATGTCACGGACAATGTGGAGTGGAGGGGAAAATCAGAAAAGGAATAGGAATTAAGGAAAAAAGGAATTGCAGTTTCAGAGCTAGGTGTGTGTTTCTCTGTGATAAGATTCCTAAATACTCTCCTATACTTCTCTCTATTTTATTGATGTCCTCATGTAAATTGCTTATTTTAGATCAATTGATATGTTTTAAGATGCATTATTATATGAAGTGAGATAAGGTCCCCTCCCTCATTGCAAAATGTATATTGTCCTCCCCTTCCCTCCTGTTAGCCCTGTTATACTATAACTACTCCTCCTTACTTCTCTTCTTTCTCTCTCTCTTCTTAAATCTTCTCTATCTCTCCTCCTTTATCTCTACTCTCTAATTGCCTAAATACATCGCTGTTTCTCTATGATAAGATTCCTAAATACTCTACTATACTTCTCTCAAGCTTATTGATGTCTTTATGTAAATTGCTCACTTGAGATTAAGTGATATGTTTTAAGATGCATTGTTATGTCAACTGAAATAAGGTCCCCTTCCTCTACTGCAAAATGTATTCTGTCCTTCTCTTCCCTCTTGGTTTTCTCTGGTTATTTATAAATACTCCTTTTTACTTCTCTTATCTCTCTCTCTCCTCTTAAATCTTCTCTGTCTCTTATCAGTCATCTGGACTCTCTAATGGCCTCAATAAACCTCTGTTTTTCTGCGATAAGATCCCTAAATACTCTCCTATACTTCTCTCTATTTTATTGATATCTTGACGTAAATTGCTTAATTTAGGTCAAGTGATATGTTTTAAGATGCATTGTTATACCAACTGTTTCACCCTTACCCCCTCCCCCTCCCCCCGAGATTGTGATCTATGTTGGAAAGAGCTCACAAAGAGACACACAGGAACAATGCCTTCCCAGAAAGATAGCCAAAAACAAATTAAAAGCAAAAGAAGATGTAACCAACTGAAGGAAAATCAACAAATACCATATCCCATCTCTACTATCCCTCTGAAACCTAACTGCTTTACAACCCTACCCCCCCTCCCCCTCCCTTCCACTCTAGCCTGTCTCCCTTGCCCTGTCCCGCTACTTCCTCTCATGTGCATCAAAAGGCACACTTCAAACTCTTAACTCTAACACTAAACCAACTGATTTCTCAGTTAATCTCCCTATGTATAAATGTATAAATATTAAAATGACGCACACACCTGCAACACAATACTAACACATGGCAACATATGTAAAGAACACGACAAAATACGCACATCGCAGACGCCTGTAAATAAAATACGTACAAACCAGAAACCACACAGCTTTGTACACAGACCCATTTTAACATTCAATAAAATTAATTTAAAACCTAAAAAAATATATATATATAAATAAATCTGGAGCTGGCCGTGCTTTAACTTCCTTTCCTTAGAAACAAAGCCGACTGCTCTACCCTAGAGAAGCCCAGTCACTCAGAGAGAGAGAGAGAGAGAGAGAGAGAGAGAGAGAGAGAGAGAGAGAGAGAGAGATAGAGAGAGAGAGAGAGAGAGAGAGAGAGAGAGAGAGAGAGAGACTAGGGCGTAAAGACCGAAAAAAAAAATTCTTTGTAAACAAGCCTTCATTTGTGGAAGGAGGGATAGAGTAAGACATGGAGAGAAGATTTTTGACAGTCTTGTTGCAGGGCATGGAGGTTTGTCAGCACACAAACTGATATATTGTGTAGAAGATCGCGGATTGTAGAGAGGCATGATCGCCCACGCGTCGGCAAGGCACGTGATGATGATGAAACCAGCCTTCGATAAGTTGGGAACAAAAAACCGCTAGATCCTACAAGCTCTATTAATATGCCAACCAGTTTAATACACTATTATAACCAGCGGCGCCAAAACACAGAAAACATTACTGGGTGTGGGGGGGGGGGTGGTCCCTAAAAAAAACGACCCCACCCCTCTTTTTACACATGTTCCCAAACAAAGGGTGGAAAAAAAGGGGGGGGGAGCGGTTCAAGAGGTTTAAGACTTTTCTATGTTCGTACTATAAGTATGTATGTAGCTTGAGAGTTGCTAACGAGGTTTGTATTCCATGATACCTTGTTCGACCCCGTATTCAAGTTGCGCCTTTCAATAACTTGTTGACCTTTGACTTGTCTTTTCACTGGAATCTATAACTTTATTGCCTTTTTTTTCCATAGGTAATGTCAGAGAAAAATGCGTCCCACTTCCTGTCTCCTCGTGTACCCGGGCAACACAGCAGGTAGAAGACGCGTTCTCGTGGTAACTGACGAGTTAGGGAGGGGGGAAAAGGGACGGGGGTGGGGGTGGGGGGGGGGGTATCATGTTAGTGCAGAGCTGCAGAAGATCAACGGAGCATATCGTGGGTTTTCTGTCCAGGAAATTCAAGTGTGCGGGGTAATAAGCTGGCAGATATGCTGGCTGCTGTCATTTCCTGGTCGGACTTTGAATCGGCTTTCAACTGTCATAGCAACGCTTCCCTAGCTACCAAGAAAGGAGAACAGCACGTACTGGATTGTTCTGAATGTACTAGTGTCAATTCTTAATTTATTCATTCATTTATCAGACGACCAACGGAGAAGACAAACGGTCACGGGCGTCAACACAAAAATGAGTTGCGAAGGATGGCGATGATAACATCACCGTATCATTTTATAGAAGAAAAAGACTGAAGGAGTTTTAAGCCTTATTTAAGTGCTCACTAGTACTATTTATTATGAGCTGAATTACTTGTAAATATATTGTCTGAAAAAAACAATTTTAACCTTCGTAGCGAAGTGGTCAAGCCGTTTGCCTAGAGCTCTGAAGGTTGTAGGTTCGTTCCACGACTGCACCCTTCAATTCACGAGTGCAGTTTTTACGGAGATCCATGTAAATCATCGCTAGAGCTACGGAGTTCGTGCTCTGCGAGGTCGCTCTTTGCGGAGAGTGACCGAGCCATATGGTTATAAAACCCAGTACAATTAAGTTGAGCCTTTCTTCTTTAATCTTTTTAACTGATAGTTACTTTAACCCACTTTTATTAACCGATTGGGGGTGGGGATGGGAAAGGGGGGGGGGGGGTGATACTTTAATAAATGTTCCAGTCTGAAGAAGTTGAAATAATATTAATAATACAAGAGAGCAGAAGAACGAAAGTACCAACTAAGGCTTAATAAGCTAATCAGGCAAACCAAAAGTACAGACGTGGAAAAACCCACGAGAAAACACCTACAAGAAGGTATGTACAGTGGAACCTCGCTTAACGAGCATAATTCGTTCCAGAATCATACTCGTTAAGCGAAACACTCGTTATGCGAAAAAATTTTTCTCATAAAAATTAATGTAAAATACGATAATGCGTTCCATGTCGAAAGAGATACTCACAGAATGCTATGTATAACGTTTATTCAAAGAAAAATATATACATATTGTTAAGGAGAGTGGATCACCTTTATCTTTTCTTCAAACGCGTAACGAACCCACATGGAATGCGAATTCGATTTGCAGAAAAAAAAGTCGAAATAATTATGATGCATAGCTAATTATATTTTTTTTTTTTTTACTAGAAAGATGTCCAGAGACATTTGTTTTTGCCGAGGCTTCAAAATTTGGCGAAAATGCGACACAGCATTATCGTTAAATTTGCAGCGCGCATGGCCACTTCATTATTAGGGTGATGCTTCTCAATGTGAGATGCAACAATTTGACATGATTTCAGTTTTTCTCTTATTTCGCCAGAAAATTGTTGCTTTTCTGTTACCTCCTCCTCTGACAACCTTTCCTCCAAAACGCAGCTCTTGGCTGTGCTCTTCCACAAGCTCTTTGATATCACTGTTATCCACCTACAATCCCATGATAGTGGCCAAAGACCCAATCTCGTTGACTACAGGTTTCACTGTCTCGAACCCCTCAAAGTCACAAAATAGACAACACTCTCCGGCCAAAGCTTCTTCCAAGCAGAAGTTAAGATTCTCTTGGTAACCCCTTCTCCCGCCTTGTCGATCATCTTGAGGCAGGCAACGATGTGGACGTGATTTTTCTCTAAAACTCTTTAAGAGTGTGGTTGGTTCCTTCAGTCACATGAAGACAATGCTCGAAGAGTGCTTTAGTGTAGAGTTTCTTAAAGTTAGAAATAACTTGCTTGTCCATGAGCTGGAGTAATGGAGTGGTGTTGGAAGGCAGAAACTGGATCTTGGTGAACTTAAATTCTTCAGAGAGGTCATCTTGTAGGCCTGGAAGATTCACGTACATATATCACAATAGAACATAAGTTTGAGAAAATGTGTGATCACAAGTGACACTACGATGCTACTGGAACGAATGCTAAACACTGATGTAACATGCGCACAATTCGGGACTTCACCTCTCCTCGCCACTCGTTATGCGAAACGTCGCTCGTTAAGCAAGTCAATTTTTTTACAATTTGTTTTGCTCGTTATGCGAATTACTCGTTATGCGAGGTGCTCATTAAGCGAGGTTCTACTATACACGAAAACGACTAACTACCTGCAGAATGAGGCTGTGTCTGCCCTGAGGCATCGATGCCCAGAACACTGCACGTCTACACATGCAGCTCTGTCCGGTAATTCTGCTCGACCACCTGGCACTCAAAACGTGTGGTTGATCTTTTTCTTTGCGTGAACCAGAGCTATAAACTCGGATGGAGTTAAGATGGAGTCCAGCACACTGTTGCAGAGTTATCGTTTAAATGTCAGTCAAGTTGTCCACGTCTGATGACACTGAAAGGGTGTTATAAACCAATTGTATCGTTTACCCTGATTGCTCTAGCAATCTACGTCACCTGCCACAAGAAGAAGAACAATTACAGAAAAGACATAGCTAGGATTCCGGTGTTGAATTTTTCTTGTAGCCAGGGTAACAAGACACAGCACCTGCTCCGTTATTTTAACACAATTTTTCTTCCAGCGCTATAGCAATAAACTGTCTGGTGAGTATAGGCATTTTCTTAAAGACACATTATGGCGAGTACCGGCACCTGTTATTCGGGGGGGGGGGGGGGAGGCGAGGGCAGTCCTATCTTTGGTATGTGGCTGGATTCAGTAGAACATGCACATATCCCCCTGGGAGGTACGATATCAGGTCCCAGTGATGTGTCTCAATAACATTTTCTTTTTTGTTACCAAGTATTCTTGACAAGGCCAGTCAACCTAACCCCAGTATTTGTTGGCTTTAAGTAGTTTTACTAGCCAGTTTTACGTTCACTAGTTTGCCATTGCTTTTTTAAAGTTTAGCTCTCGACACTATTGTCAAAAACTAACGCAAAGTGGTCTGCTGCCAAAGCGCCAGCAAGTGACTTGAAACCGGGTACTTCAGAATTACAAACCGCGTTCACAATGAGGTTAAGTAAGAGAAGAATGTAACCTTGTCATGGGTACATGAGAGTGCAGATTCATGGGAGTGGCTGCTGTATCAGAAAACTGAGCACGCATGGAAATGCTCAAAGTGCAGTGGTGTCGACTGTAACAGTATAAGGTAACATAATATTGCAGCTAGAAAGTTCCAAGAAAAGGAACAGGCACATTCATGAAGAAAACTTTGGAGAAAGTTTGTATCATCAATGTATCATCAATGTATCATCAGTGTATCATCAATGTATCATCAGTGTATTATCGGTGTATCATCAATGTATCATCAGTGTGTCATCAGTGTATCATCAGTATGTCATCGGCGTATCATCAATGTATCATCAGTGTGCCATCAATGTGTCATCAGTGTATCATCAATGTATCATCAATGTATCATCAGTGTATTATCGGTGTATCATCAATGTATCATCAGTATGTCATCAGTGTATCATCAGTGTGTCATCGGTGTATCATCAGTGTGTCATCAGTGTGTCATCAGTGTATCATCAGTGTGTCATCGGTGTATCATCAGTGTGTCATCGGTGTATCATCAGTGTGTCATCGGTGTATCATCAGTGTGTCATCGGTGTATCATCAGTGACAACATCAGGAATACTTCACAACACAGACAAAATAAAACAACCCCACGGTCAAGTAATCTCTGTGCCAAGAACAACAATAAAATCTACAGCGATCGTACTCATTAAGCATTTCGGAAGAAGTCGAATAGTTTGTAAAACAAGCATGTGAGTTCCGGGGCCTTTTTGTGAGGAAATCAAGAATGCCCCCACTACTTCCCTAACTAGCATGTCATAAGAGTCGACTTATTGGTGGCTTTTGTCTAAGTCGGAGTGCATATGCCTGAGAGGAAAGGACCAAATAGTTTGCATACACATAATGGAAATCTGTAAAACGGATGTGAACGCAACATTGAGGTTCTAGAACAAGAGTAAAGTTCAGAGGTGGACGAACGACCAGAACTTTCTGCCTGAGTTTACAGCTAGTGAACGCGACAAAAAATAATAAAAGTACCGTAGATACAAAGCTTGATGGACAATGGGTTTTTGTTTTAATCATTAGCAACGCAGCGTACCAGACGTTCTTCGAAAGCGACAGGAGAAGAAGAAGAAGAAGAAGAAGAAGAAGAAGAAGAAGAAGAAGAAGAAGAAGAAGAAGAAGAAGAAGAAGAAGAAGAAAGGGAAAACAGGGGGTAAGGAAAGGCACGAGGAAGACTGAAGAGATGGAAAGGAATACAAATGTGGAAGAAGATGAACAAAAGGAAGATAATGATGTTTGTAAGTTTCACTATGTCCCTATGTGGATATATTCTACCTGCTACAAGTAAACAATATCAGTACTTACCTCGCCGGCAGTGTTCATAGTAACACCATACGTTTACTGAAGCCACAAAGATACACACGATGAGCCTATCTGTTCCGGCAGTAGCTGCTGATAGCCATACAACGAGGTATCTTCAGTCCGGCAACGCTGGAAACTCGTTGGTTATCAAACTTGTTGAAGCCCCATCCTGATTTGAAACGGTTCTGATAAAAGAATGAAAATTCTGCCTAGATGGAGGTTCTTAAAATGTGGGACCAGAACGCCTCTCTGTGAAGAGATTGCGTGTGTCATTGCCTTGCGCGTTTTGCATGTCATTTGTACACGTTGACACCAAATTGTTTTGTGAAATCACAGACAGACACATAATGCTGGCGTTGGTTCTAGAATGTCCTGTAAAGGATGAGCAACTTGCAACAGAGAACCATTATTACCATTGCACCGCATAACTCACCTTCCATTGTCAGTACTTTCACCCAATTTTGAACACAGCATACTCTCCTTCATCATCATCAAGTGCCTTGCCACCTGGCGTAGGCGTTCGTGCACAGATCTCGGTCTTTGGTGTTCTGGATGAATTCCACTGATGATATTCCTCCATGCCGCTGTTTTAAGCAATCCACAACATTTCTCTTGATCTCTTGATGCAGCCTCTGCATCTTCTACCAATTATTGCTCCAGTCGTCACGATATTTTTCAGTGCCTTTTTTCTCATCCCACGACCAAAGAACTCTTGTCTCCTTCTCATTGTTGTATATAATGTTATTCTTTCATTTGCAATTTTCAGGCTAAGCGTTTGAAAGAAAAAAAAAGGATGGAGGGGGGGGGGAGGGGGGAGGGTCCCACTTCAACAGCACCATAAAATGCTGAGCATGTACTCAATACTGTAACCCTAGAGCATAAAATATCAAAAACAAATAAATGGTATGCGCTAGTGGTTTTCAACGTAAACAGCGAAATGGGTGCACACTGCACAGGCATGAGAACCTTTGATCAAGTGAATACTGTATGCGCAAACTGAAAGAACTAAGTGGGGTCAAGTTTGTAAAGACATCGTGTCGTGCAGACATCGCAGTCATTTTTTTACTATTGCAGTCATTTTCCTGTGCAAGGCTTAGTAGACAGATGAACGACAGCCGGCGGGTGTTTTAACTTAGGAGTAATATGGCTGCGGTCGTTTGTAAACTGAAAACAGAAGGATTGGTTTTATCTAACAGACAGCAGATCAAATGGTTCGGACATGTGTGATGGACATATGGTATATTTGAGGGCAGGCATGCCGCCGCAGAGAAAACATGGGGGGGGGGGGAATTGCAGGGAGAGTTCAGTCTTGTTTTATTGTGTAATAATAATATGTATAATTTTAAAATTATTATTGTGCCCATAAACAAGACTGAACAAAACCGTCTAAGCTATCTACCCCCTCCCCACCCCGGCCTCTAGCGAATTTAAGGGGGGTGGGGCACTTAGAGGGTTTGAGCTTGTTTCATTGTACAATAAAATTAGGTATTATTGGTATTGTTTTGTGCTGTGTGGTATATTAAAAACCGTAATATACTTAGATTAATGCGTAATTTATAAACAAATGCTTAAAAAATTCTCCTGAAAAGTTTATGTTTGTTCACTTCATATTATTTCATGTCGAGGCTTACCCATGCTGGCCTTCAGCATATTAATAATAATAATAATAATAATAATAATAATAATAATAATAATAATAATAATAATAATAATAATAATAATAATAATAATAACAATAATAGCATACTGATTGACAAATATCCCCGTGTGGGTTCGGACCCCACTGTGCGGAAAACAAGAATAGACCCACTGTCTTCCCTACAAGCATGTCGTAGGAGTGAACTAATTGGGCGCACACATCTGCCCGAGAGGCAAACAACCAACAGTCGGCATACAAATAAGTCATGTCTGTGAAACGAACGTGCGTGCAATACTTAAGTTGTAGAACAAGACTACAGTTCGGAGGTGGACACTCCGAACTTTCCGCCAGAGTTTACAGCCGGTGAACGCAGAGAAGAAGAATGAACAATAAATATAATCAACTCGAAACATAAGCTCAGTAACCTGGGCACTCATCAGCTTATCTCAAAAATTTTGTTTAAAAAAAACGGGGGGGGGGGGGGGGGGGAGAGGGAGGGATTGAAATGTATTCCTGCAACTTGGTACCCGCAAATGCTGAGCATATGTTCTCCAACAATGTTGCTGACAACAGAGACACAATCTGGCCAGTTCCAACCCCAATGAAGACAAAACTACTATATGGTACACACAACACTGGAAGATTTGGTCTGCATGACACCTTTCATAAAGGATACCGGTCTCCTGGTACAGGTCTTCTGAAAGATCCAAGAAGAATAGACAGAAATAAACAAGAAACAACCAGTCATAAGCAACCCAAACAATCATTCAATCAGTCAGTCAACTGACCATTCAGAAAAAAAAACACAGTTCAATCAATCAACCATTCAGCCAGTCAACAATTCAGTCAGTCAACCATTCAGTCAGTCAGTCAGTCAGTCAGTCAAAAATGCAGTCAATCAACCATGCAGTCAATCAACAATTTAGTAAATTAACCATTCAGTCAGTCAACAATTCAGTAAATCAACCCTTAAGTCAGTCAACAATTCAGTCAATCAACCATTTAGTCAGTGAACAATTCAGTCAATCAACCATTGAGGCAGTCAACAATTCAGTCAATCAACCATTTAGTCAGTGAACAATTCAGTCAATCAACCATTCAGTCAGTCAACAATTCAATCAATCAACCATTCAGTCAGTGAACAAGTCAGTCAATCAACCATTCAGTCAGTCAACCAAACAAAAAAATGAAGGCCAGTTGAGAAATGGAGAATTAACCAGTTAGCCAATAAACTTAAACAGCCAATCTTCTTCTCCTTCTTTGCGTACGGTTTCGTTTGCTCAGATCAGACCATCAGGTGGGTTGCCTCTATAAACTCGCATGTCAGCAGCAGATCCTTCATGGTTCCCCATAGCTTGCTCTGCACACTTTGCTCTTGCGGCCAAGTGTCTTTTAAAAGTTGTAAGCAGAGTGGGCAGGTCTGCAGAATAAGCTCAGCTGTGTGTGGTCCTGTTTGACAGGCACACTGTGGAGACTGTACATTGTTTATTTAATGCATGTGGTAGTTGAGTCTGCAGTGTCCTGTTCGTAGACGGAAAATTGTATGTTGCTTTCTGTTGAGTCAGCTGATGGGGTCTTGTGGATGTTTACTGTTAGTTTGTTCTCACCACACTTCCCCATATTTTCCCTTGATAAGAAACAGCCAATCAAGCAATACACTCCCCGCGGGGGAAGGAGAGTACACCCACTGCCTCCTCTACAAGCATGTCGTAGAAGTCGGAGTGCGTCTGTGAGCGCGGCAAAGAACAATCAACTACACGCAAGTAAGACATTAAAACAAAAGCACATGCACAACTCAGAACCTGGCACAAAGTCAAAGTAAACATGGACGAACAGCCATGACTTTTGGCTAGAACCTACAACCGGTGAACAAAGAAGAAGAAGAAGAAGAAGAAGAAGAAGAAGAAGAAGAAGAAGAAGAAGAAGAAGAAGAAGAAGAAGAAGAAGAAGAAGAAGAAGAAGAAGAAGAAGAAGAAAAAGCAATACACAGTTAGATTCATGGCAAAATGGCAAACTGCGATAACAAATGTTTTGTAGGGTTTTTGTAAGACCATTGTCTTAGCTTATCAAGATTCTTTATCTGTTGTACAAATGTATTTATATGCATAAGTATGTATATGCGGGTTTGTATGTAATGAGTGCCTGTGTGTGTGTGTGTGTGTGCGTGTGTGTGTGTGTGTGCGCGCGCGTGTATGCGTGTGCGTGTTTGTGTGTGTGGTATCCATAAAAGTTGTGTCTAAATTCTTGGCTTATCCAGGCCAAGTGAGGATTTGTGTGTTATCTATGCCAGTGGTTTCTCAATCGGTGGCCCGAGGATCAGTATTGGTCCGCAAATAACTCTAGGCGGTCCGCCCAGCCATGTAGCGGTTACACAATTCAAGTGCTGTCTGTATTACTGCTGAGTTAATGAGGGAGCTGCATGTGACAGTGTGGAGCCGGACGATTGGGCTAAGTCAGTATTAAGAACCCCGCAGGTAAATCAAATAGTTGTTAGTTATTTCAGCGTTTTGTTTCTCAGAAATAACGTTCCAGCCACAGATTGTCTAAGCTCTGTGTAGTATAAAGGACGCCAGAACCTGTGGAGGGGCGAGGGGGGGGGGTGTTCTGGCAATTTTAGCGAGCCCATCCACACCCAAAATTGTGTGGTGAAGGGTCTAAGCCGTCATTGTTAGCCGTGTTGAGAATTCCTCTAGACAAGTTCTTGTTTATACATTTTATATTGTTTGTATTATACATATATAATAACACATTGTTGTATTTATTTACCTTTGAACACAGCATTTTTCTATCAGTATTATTATGCTTTTAAACTAGGATCAGGTTCGTTGATACCCCACTTTACCTATACATTATTATTGTGGAGAAGTGTAACAGGTAACTCTCTCCTCTCCAATGTTTTCTCTGTGTCGGCGCGTTGAGATACAACACTATAATTGATTGAACACGTATAATGGCATCTATTGTACATTAATTGCGGCTCCATAACGTCGAGGTTAGTGAAATCGTTTCGCAGTCCAGGCATCAATGTATCAGGGTTCGAATGTTAGAGAAATATCGCTCACGTGGATTGTAGACATTGGTACGCGAGTGGCACTGTGGAAGACTGTGGGATTTAACTGACTTAGGAATCCCAAAGACAAGAGCGGGCAAACGGTAGATAACATCCCATTCAGGAGACAGGACAACCTGGCAACATGTACAATGGATTTTGTCTCACCATTTGTCGTTAATGAATATTTTATTGAAATATTTCATATTACTGATTGATTGATTTGATTTGATTGATTGATTTAATTCAAGAACCGACATCACAGCACTCGGGGCATTCACATAAGCGCTCCGTCCCCATCTTCAGCAGCCAGCGAAGAGTTCCGATACTAATGGTGCCAGTAGCATTCTGATTAAACGTCCGTCTTGCCTTTCCTCTTAGCTTCGAGCATCTGCCAGAACCTCTCGTCACCTCCAACTGCATCAATCTCACCAGACTGTGGTGATCAACCTGCTCCTCCGAACTTTTCATATTACTGGTATTATCTTCTTCTTCTTCTTCGCGTTCACCAGCTGTACACTCTGGCAGAAAGTTCTGGTAGCTCGTCCACTACTGAACTGCAGTCGTGCTCCAGAACCTGAGGGTTGCGTGTGCATCAGTTTTACAGATCTCATTCTCTTAAATACAGACTGTTGGTTCCCTGCCTCTCCGGCAGATGCACTCCGACTTTAAAGGAAGCTCCCCAATTAGTCGACTAGTATTATCATACTCGGGAGCCACCGTAGTCTAGCGGCTAGTGCTCGCCTGCTGATCGGAAGGTAGTGGGTTCGGATCCTGTTGGACTTTTTTAAAAACTAACCTTGGCTCTTGGATTGGATGCGGAGGGGGTAGTAAATGCAAGCTGAGCGCCCTGTAAAAATAGGGGGGGGGGATGCGCCAGCTAAAGTATTTGATAGAGGGGAGGGGGATGTTCTTTAAGATACCCAAACCCTCTAGGTTTCGGCGCTCCTTGAAGCACTGTTCACGCCCTGACTCCATTGACACTGACCTTCCACTCCAGAAGCAGACGACAAAGACGGTAAACTAACCGTGAACTGGCCAACTCTATGACATATGTCAACTTTTGGGACTCCATACTTCAGTGGATGCACGGAGGCGGCAGAGGAATCGTCACATTGACTTTATCCACGTATTCGTACATATGGCTTAAGAAAATCCCAGCTGGCAATCTCCGACTATATAGAATGGATCGACAGCACTCAGAAGTCATACCTGGAGAAACTATCTTGGCAGTGCACACAGAAAGAGCTGACACGCTGGCCGTGTCTCGAGGGGTTAGTGGAAGGAAAAGTCAGGATATTGCAGATGTAGCGAATGCGTTGCGTTGTAAGACGTTTAGACAAAGCAGTTAGAGACGATGCACCGTTTATGGAAAATTAATTAAGGACAGCGGTATTGATGTTTTAAGGTTTGGAGGTTTGAGGTTTTGAGGTTTTGGGGTTTTGAGGCTTTGAGGTTTTGAGGTTTGAGGTTTTGAACAACGGATCAACGTCATGACACGCAGGTGTAACCAGTAAGTGCTCCGTTCTTCTTCTAACTCAAGTCTGAGTCCGAAGAAGCTCAGCCTTTGTAGCACCGGCGAGGATCCCGAAATACTTTGGGTCGATTTTTAACTCTAAATTTTGCTCGGGTAGCACCGTTTGGCTACTATTTTAGATTTCCAACTGCCAAGGAATCTTTTACGTGCACAAGAATACACACGGGCGTCTGATCTCACTACCCAGAGACCAGGGGAAATTATTAGAAGTCCAAGTCTACGTGAAAAAATCCCAGCTCTTACCGGGGATTGAACCCGGAACCTCTAGCACACGAGACAGACACCATGCTTCCAGACCACACAGTTCCCTTAAACAAGGACAAGCATGCAGAAACAGGTTGAGGGGCACAGACAGAAGATATGGTATTCAATACATAGTGGGTGCATTGGGCACTGATGTTCTGAGCTGGCTGTTGCATGGGTGGGTGGGGCACAAATGGGTTATAGCTATGTGTTAGAATGTTGACGTCGATACCATGTACATACATTGTGAGCCGCAGTGACTCAGTTGTTAGCATATTTGGCGGTTATCACTGTAGATGTGTGTTCGAATCTCTGTCAACTGAACTAGTCGGAAAATTAGTACTAGAAAATATTCTAGGCAGTAAAGGCGACCTGCGCGATATTAATAATGTTAGCAACAGAGTACGGCTTGCTTTATGCAGATGTGAGGTTAGCATCAAAAGCAGACATGCATGCAGTTTGACGGAGAAGACAGACAGACAGACAGACAGACAGACAGACAGACAGACAGACAGACAGACAGACAGACAGACAGACAGACAGACAGACAGACAGACAGACAGACAGACAGACAGACAGACAGACAGACAGACAGACAGACAGACAGACAGACAGACAGACAGACAGACAGACAGACAGATAGATAGATAGATAGATAGATAGATAGATAGATAGATAGATAGATAGATAGATAGATAGATAGATAGATAGATAGATAGATAGATAGATAGATAGATAGATAGATAGATAGATAGATAGATAGATAGATAGATAGATAGATAGATAGATAGATAGATAGATAGATAGATAGATAGATAGATAGATAGATAGATAGATAGATAGATAGATAGATAGATAGATAGATAGATAGCATTAGAAGGGTGATAGTATCTGAGAGAAACGAAGTGAAAAACAGATGGACAAGCACATACAGACAATTTGGTAGATGCTGGGTAGACATAGACAGAACGAACGAACGAACAAACTTTATTCTCAAAGGGTTACAAATTGGGCACGCAGGCCCGAATGACATTCGGCCATTTTAAGCACTCATTGTTCACAGTACCAATGTTTGTTATCAACAGCATGTTATGGATATAATAAAGAAATATACATTATAGAATAATGCATACACACATCATGTGAACAGAATCGTACACACTCACACACACGTATACATACTCTTACATTCTCATACATGCACTCATATACAGACATACGTGATACGTGTGTAGCGACAAGCACATAAACATACAGAGCAAGATCTTTAGTACATCGAAGTTCTTTAAGCTCCCCCCCCCCCACCCCCCACCCCCCCCCCCCAATACCCTTTTCTCCAGCTGGGGGATTCCAGACGTCATCAGGCTGCAACATGACTGGTCAGAGGTCACCGAAGTCACCTTGAACCCGCGCTGTGAAACGTGGGCTGTAAAGTCACCAGCACTGTGTCTGTGGTCGCTGAAGCGTAAACGCCACCCCCCCCCCCCCCGCCACCCCAACCCCTACACATTTTAATTATATACTAATGTTTACACCATATCAGTAAAGTATATTTATACTTTGCAAATTTGAGGACTAACATATAGTATATTTTGTGCACATGTAATATTTTCACTTGTGATTTTGTCTATGATGTAGCATTGTCATTTGTAATGTCTGTTATGTAAAGTTTTCTCTTGTGGTGTGTATGATGTAATGTTTTCACTGTGGTCTGGGGTATGAGGTTTGAGGTTTGAACAACGGATCAACATCGAAGAAGCTCAGCACAGTGTACAGGCTCTGTAGCACCGGCGAGGATCCTGAACAACTGCCAAGGGATTTTTTACGTGCGCAACAATGCACACGGGCGTCCAATGTCACTACCCAGAGACCAGGGGGAATTACTAGAAGTCCAAGCCCACGTGAAAAAAATTCCAACCCTTACCGGGGATTGAACCCGGAACCTCTAGCACCCAAAAAGGGACACCTAGGGCTGGAGAAATAGAGACTTTCGGGCGTGACGTGATAAGAGCGACGTTTTGTAAAGGATATGATGATAGATGATGGTGACGGTAATGTAGGACAGTGAGTGGTGACATCAACCGTTCTACTGTTTGTCATCGTATCATAGACCTTGTCAGCCAATTATCATCGTATCATAGAACTTGTCAATGATTCATCGTATCATAGACCTGGTCAATCAATCATCATCGTATCATAGACCTTGACAATCAATCATCATCGTATCATAGACCTGGTCAATCAATCATCATCGTATTATAGACCTTGTCAATCAATCATCATCGTATCATAGAACTTGTCAATCAATCATCATCGTATCATAGACATTGTCAATCAATTAGGTGTCGTCTCCGTAATAAGGGTTGACTGCAACGGATCTCCTATACGCCCTGTCTCTTGTCTTGGTTGCACACTCTCTCAGACTGTTGTTTGTCCATCTCTCACTGTTGCCTTCCCACTTGTATCTTGTTTAGCACTTGTTGTCTTGCCGTGGACCTTTTCCTCCAGTATGGTTTTTTGATGTAACCAAATATTTAAACTCTCTCTCTCTCTCTCTCTCTCTCTCTCTCTCTCTCTTTCTTTCTTTCTTTCTTTCTTCATTTCTTTCACTAATTCTTTTTCATTCAGTCTGTCCAAAATATGTGGGGGTCACCGAGGCCAGGCCCTTTGCCTCGAGCTATGAAGGTCGTGGGTTCGTTTCACGGCAGCGCCCTTCAATTCACGAATGCAATTTTGCGATCCCTATGGAGCTCCGGCGGTCATGCTCTGTGTGGCGCTCTCGGCAGGCAGCTAGCTATTCTGCAGAGAGAGACTAAGCCATTTGGGAGGAATCTCGGTCCTCCCACCTTTAGCTTTACCCAAACCTCTGTATTTGACGGTTTTTGTTTCCTCAAATACCACCTGTTCTTTTAGCTAAGATTATAGGAGTTTATATCCTTTAAGAGGCAGCCAATGTCACATTCATCATCATCAAGTGCGTTGCCATCTATCGTAGGTGTTCATGCATCTTCACAAATCTCGGTCGTTGGTGTTCGAGATTTATTCCACTGATGACATTCCTCCATGCCACTGTCTTAAACCATCAACCATTTTTTTTTTCTTGGTCTGCCTCTTCTACCAGTGATCTTTCAAGTCGTACCAACACTTTCTATTGCTCATTTTTTCAGCGCACGACCAAAGAACATTTTCTCATTCTCATTGTTAAATATACTGTTTTAGTTCCAATATCCCTCGAAGTCGGAGTACAGCTGCCCATGAGGCAGGGAACAAAAAAAAAACGGTTGCACACGCAAAACTCAGGTCCAGGTAAAAGCCAAAAGTCCAAGCGGACGATTAACCGGGACCTTCCGCCGGAATTCACAGCCGGTGAACGAAGAAGAAGAAGAAGTTCCATTAGCCATTTTCAGGCAATAATTGTTATTTATTATGGTAATCCAAGATATTCGCAACATTCTGACCTCTAAAGTAATGACCCCCCCCCCCCTTTTTCCCCCTCAGATACAGGGCAATAGACAGGTATCTAATGTTGATATTTTTAGAACCACTGCTTTCAACAGATAAAGTGGGCAATTCCCACTCGATGTACATGTTTCTATGCTAGTGCATGCTGTGTGTGTACCGGTATTTCCTGTTTGAAAAAACTAAATACATAATTAAGTTCGAATTTCTCAGCGCGTCGACAATTATTAATCAGAGCAGCACTGGTTCAGTGTTTAGCGCACTTGGCTGCCGGTGCAAATATCATGTGTTCGAGTCCTTGTGGTTGCCCAGCATTTTGTTTTCGTTGACCGGGCTTCAAGGTCAACCCAGCCTAAAAATAGACCCCATGAAATTATCTGGGAAGTAAAAGTTGCCGGTGTGATATTAACACACCCTTAGAATGTCTGGCCAACTACTGTCTTTATTTACCGCCTTTTTCAAGATGGCTTAGAGCCCCCCCCCCCCCCAGCCCTTTTTAGGCTTATATTTTAAGGGGGCTCCCCCCATGTTTTCTTCGTGGTGGCATGCTTTTGCAAAGCTATCTCTGCTGATTGTTTGGACGAAGCTGGTAAACACCCCCTATTTTGGTAGGTGATGTGGCCAACCACTGCAGCATTATAAAAGGCTGGAGCTCGGCCGTGGCCAGTGGGTTAACATAACACCAGAGTTGCTTTAACTACCCATCACCTGCTACCTATTTTTGACTAGTGGGAACCCAAAATATTGTTAAATGTTAGGAAATGCCGTTGAGTAGCATGGTTCGAATATCATAGGCATCCTTCAAACAATAAAGCTATAAATCTTCACGATGGGTCTACTGTCGCAGACACCTGCTGTAAGTGGGAGAATGTGTGTTCTCGACAAGTGTGCCACCAGTAACGGTTCTTTTCCCTGCGATCCCTGTCATGCACGCTTTCCCCATTCATGCCGCGGCGGCTGTGTCAGAAATGAGGACAATGGCAGAAAAGTAGTTCCAGCCAAGGCGTTGATAACCACGGACAATATCCGGTAGCACGGATGAAAAGGCTCGACAGACGTACATGTACCGTTATGTGTGCCTGCGTGCGTGTTTGTGTGTGTGCATGGTGACTTCTTGACAACGGCTCGGAGACGACATTCCAGGGTTAGGAAACCTGATTTTGCCGTCTGTCGTGCCGGTGACAAGAATTTGAATATTTGTCAGTTGTCGGCATGAAGTAAACTTTGCGATCTGGTTGCTAGTATTCGTCGAGATTGTAACGGAATCGTGATGAAGATATGAAACTTCTCAATCTTTTCTTCTTTTTCTCATGTTCGCAGTTAAAAGGGGCGGTTGGCGGCCTGTTGTGTTGTGGTTTACAGCTGGGATACGATATGAGCATCCAGTTTCAACAAACCCTAAATCAGTTGGTCTCCAACCTTTTCCAGGTGGCGCTCCCGCCCCCGCAACTTGCCTCTGCTCCAGAAACTTTATTACACCTCCTACCCCAGGGGCGCCTCGCCGCGAAACCTCCTCACGCCTCCTCCTCTAGGACGTGCGCCCACTCTGGCTGGAGACCACTCCATAATAAGTCTCCAGTTACCACAGGTGTCTTCTTCTTCTTCGCGTTCACCAGCTGTACACTCTGGTGGAAAGTTCTGGTTGTTCGTCCACTTCTGAGCTGCAGTCCTGCTCCAGAACCTGAGTGTTGTGTGTGCATCAGTTTTACAGATCTGATTCACTTGAATGCAGACTGTTGGTTCCTTGCCTCTCAGGCAGATGCACTCCGACTTCAAAGGAAGCTCCCCAATTAGTCGACTCTTACGACATGCTTTTGGGTAGGCAGAGGGTCTATTCTTGTTTTCCCCACGATGGGACCCCGGAACCCACACGGGGAACCACAGGTGTGTTAGGTGCAGTTCTGTTGTCTTTCTCTACCCCCTTATCCTTTTCCAACCCCCAGTGGGGTCCATTAACCCAACTTCCAGAGTAAATATGCAACATATGTGATGATGTTTATTCAGCCTTTAAGGTTAGACTGGCCTGTATCATATTCGCACTCTGCACAGGGATTGAGGAAAGAAAAGGGGGTGGGGGGGGGGGTGGGTGGGGGTGATACCTTCGCTCAGATGATTTAACTCTAACGATAAAGCCACAACTGCTGTAAAGAACACAAACATGGGGAACGTATAACACAAAAACCAGGTTTGAGGTTTGAACAACGGATTCAACATCATGGCACACGGGTAGTAACCCATAAGTGCTCCGTTCATTTTCTAACTAAAGTCTGAGTCTGAAGAAGCTCAGCACAGGGCACAGGTTCTGTAGCACCGGCGAGGATCCTGAAATACTTTGGGTAGATTTTAAACTGCAAATTTTGCCAGGGCAGCGCCGTTAGTCTACTCTTTTCGATTTCCAGCTACCAAAGGATTTTTTACGTGCGCAACAATGCACACCGGCGTCCGATCTCACTACCCAGAAACCAGGGGAATTACTAGCAGTCCAAATCCAAGTGAAAACATCCCAGTCCTTACCGTGGATTGAACCCGGAACGTCTAGCACTCGACGCGGATATTATGCCCCGAGACCATGGAGCCCCTCTTAACACAACAACCAACAAACTATAGGCATTTATTAGCTGGCGTCTCCGCAAAAAGATTGTCTGGTAAGATTACTAATGTGGATTTTAGGGGGAGAACAAATTACATTGAATGAAAAGGTGAGGGGAAAACGCTGGTGCTGGATAGGACGCATGTAGAAAACAGTTTGGTTAGATTTTAGAGTGATTCGATTGGGAGCCTAGGTTCAAATGAAGGAATTAAAGGGGATGGGGGATGGAGGAGGTAGAACGGATAGGTATAATGATTAATTTTATATTTTGGAAGAGGAACTCCATTCCGCCATAATATAAATGATGAACTAATAAATAATCATCGGCGACGGGTTCGTCCAGTGGCTCGCCGGTAGACGACTACGCCTATCGCTTTAGTATTAAGGTCGGTCTCCTTGGATTGTGTGACAGTACTGACTATGACCACTGACGCTCCCCTAGTTACCTTATAGTTTAGGGCAGAAGCTAGATATATATATAACATTAGTTTAGAGGACCCGATTTTCCCTAATACTTCCGCTAAAAACCAGATTGGACTAGTTACATCCAAATCATGTAATACTAGTTTTGCGACCAATCAATAGAAGGTAACAGATGGCGCTAACTCTTTTTGGCGCATGCGCACGGCTGGCGTCACGTGGGTCGTCCATCTTGAGCGGAAGCGGCCATGTTTCGACCATTTGATTTCCCACTGTGTTGAGAGCGGAGGTCGTTAGTTTTTCAAGTGCAGTATCCAGATTAGCGAGTGTAGTTCTATATTAATTCGTTCTGGATTACTGTAGTGATTTCTGACTGATCTGAGGGGTAAGTTGGCACTCTTTTTCTAATTGTGAAACTTCTGTAAGTGTACCCTTAATTTCTATTAATGTAGCAGTATATTAAAATTGTTATCCCTGAATTTGCTGGCTGGAGTTCGGGAGTTGACCGATATAAAAATATATATGGCCACGTGCGTTTAACCTTACCTTTACAAGTTAGTACTGAAGCTAATATTTAAATGCGGTGTACTTTGTAAACCATCGTAACTGAATTATATTAATATTTAATTCAGTTAATAAATTCTGAAGAGCCCAGAGAACCAGCAAATTCGGGAAACCACGTGTTCCCTTTTTGCACACGCTTATCAGGGCTTTTACTATCTTCCCCCAGCCCTGCGGCATTTTTCATAACACCAAGGACTCAACGATTAGTACACAATTGTACCCATTGTCATGTCGCCATAGAATCGGCACAGACAAAGAGACAGTTTAAGGGATTTAATCCCAGTATTCATAACCGACTACTAGTCGTAATTGTAACCGACCACGTGTCGAATTTTCTAAACGACCACGTGTCGTATCTGAACTTTAAGAACATCAGCGGTGGATTATCTACAAGAGGATATCACAAGAAATAAGATCTACAAGAAGCCAAGTGTTCCGGTTTCCCCATCAAGTCCAGCCTTTGGGAGTATCCACGGGTGAGCTGTACTCGTGCGGGGAAGGAACTGGACCCAGTAGACATTTCTCTTATGATGATAACCATTTGGTTTAAAATCAAACACCAAACCACTGTCAATTTTTAGCCAGTCAGCTGTCAGTAGAATTAAAGCGACATCATTCTTCATTCACTACTATTCTCGTCTGTCTTTGTTGCTGTGCGTGAGTAATAGTTGAGTGAGCGAGAAAGGGGCATTCTTCGCTTTCTTTCTCTGGGGGCTCTTTCTTTAAAAGTGGCAGAGGAGTTGCCACCAGGATACCTAGTCGGCCTAGCACCACCCATCGGAGCAGGGTAGACTTATCTTCCTGTCCTCTGTCCCAGGAGCAATATCTCGGTCTCTCTACCCTTGTAGACAATGAAGTACCATACTTCTAGTGAGCCACACTTATAGACTGAAGATACCTCCTGTATAGGAACCCTACCCTTCCTAGGGCCCTCCTATAGTTGTGACAACTGGTACGCTCGTCCGGGATTTTACCAGAGACTATTTCCTAGTAGTCTATAGCTTTATAGGTACTGCACAACTGTTTAATAAGACTGAGCTAAAAATTGATGGTTTAAAATGTTTGTGTAAAATGATTCAAAATTTTAAGTAGTTCAGTTCCAGACCTGGTGTTTTGTTACATACTGTTGTTGTTACGTTACGTATCTGTTGTGACGTGTATAATACATAAGTACTATTTGGTGTTCTACTATAACTGTCAATCATAACTGCTAAGTGATTCTGTTGCGTTGATCTGGTTTTTCTGTCTACTCTGCCTACTAAACAACTTACCCTTCAGGTCATTGATAGAAGCCACTACCTATAGTCATGCCTTTCAAAAGACCAACTATGGCTGAGATAAGGGAAATAGGAATAGAGCTGGGGCACGAGGGTGAAGAGTTAAAAAGGTACATGCAAGATGTAGATAGAGAATACCGGGTGGATGAAAGAGAGTATGGTAAGGCTGAAGCAGAGGCTAAGGAAAGAGCCTTAATTCGAGAAGGAGAAACAAGCAGGGAAGAAGCTGGAAGAGGAGGAAGAGCTTGACAGTGCTCACGGCTGTCAGAGGTTCTATGAAACTTGAGTTATGTTCATAAATTGTTCATACTTTATCACCTTCATCACACCACTCTAATCCCAGGTGCTGTTCTCGCGCTGAAACAACCCATTACTATCATAACTTTAGCTAGTCACTGTTTGTGTAAACACAACAAACTGGGTATGTCAATTAACTGATTGTTAGAAAATAAAGCTGTATGTCAAGTTTTATACTACATCGTTTGTTAAATTCCAAGTGTATTCAATCTTACCTGTTTTCTAAACTGATAGATAGAAGTACATTTGGTGGGGGCTCAATAAATAATATAATAATTCTTTAATTATTCATAAAAAACACCGGGAGAAGGTAGATGACGGAGGAATCACTTGCCCTGTCTAATAATTCATTAAGTATGATAGACATCTAAAATTCCTTGCCTTCTCTTGTGGGTACCAAGTTCAGCTAATGTTAATATACTTAACGAGCCAATATGGCTGTTTTCTTGGATATCCAGGACTTTGTCTGAGAGCAACATAGCTCAGATTTAGTTCGGTGTATCTAGTGGAGAGAATGTGTTGAAAGGAAGATCCCTACTCAACAACATAAACATTTAAACCACGCGTCACGTCACACTGGCGAGCTCGCCGAGATTTGGACGGGGCTAATTACTCCTAGACTAATGAAAGTAAATTTTTTAAAATTTAACTTTAACTCTTCTGCCAGTATAGTCTAAATTAAAATTAGTAATTTATACATGGGGAGAGAGTACAGAGTAATAAGTAACTTTTTACTAAAATCAATAAATGGATAGTATCATGTCTTATCATTGATCACTTCATAACCATTGATTATTGCTTATTTAGTAAATTTTAATGATGATTATTATATTTGCTTGCATGTTTCATCATTTGATATAGATTGTAGAGCATTATATGTTGACATCATATCATTGATACTTATGCTTAGTGACTGAATGTAAAATCACATCATATCATTTACCGGTGTATCCTCTGTGCTGCTATACTATTCTGAAAGCTGTCAGTCTGGTAGGCCACTTTGATTTATTTACATCTTTGTGCGGCTGTCATAGACTACTCTCGTGCCCAGTTTACCTTGCTCTGACATATTCTTTTATTCCGGAATCGGGGTAGTATTATATTTATCTTTAGATAGATCTAATAAGATAGAATGGACTTACGCACCGAGTTCCTAAAAGATGTAAGGAAGATCGGGATAGCAGAGGGTAGAGTGGGAGCGCAGTTAGAATCATATGTTAAAGGCCATATGGATACTTTCGATTACATGAGTGCCCGTAATGCTGCAGAGAAGAAGCGAAAGTTGGAGAAAGAAGAATATGACTCGATGCTTGCCCGTCATGCAGCAGAGAGGCTAGAAGAAGAGAGAATGCGGCAACTTGAAGAAGAAGAATATGCTAGACAGTTGCGACTCGAAGAGGAGGCAGCTGTTGAAAGAACGAGCCGTTTTCAAGAAAAGCTGCGTAACTATAAACCACTTAGGCAGACGAATAGAGAACTGCAGTTAGACACAGTGAACGGTGAGAACACTATTAGGGTAGTTGAGGGAACTGACAACTCCCATACTGACACTCTGGTAGAAAGGTCAGGGACTCACTCTCTCAATGGAGAGGTGTGTACTATTTTGCCAAAAGGTACCTCATCAAGTGATGAAGTAATAGACCACCCACGACCTTGCCTCACCCCTCTTATTCCTAATAAGGACAGAGCTGACATTAAGAAGAACTTTTCTGTAGGGATAACCGGATCTACATTGCTGGCCCCATTTACTTCCATTCTTAAGCCTAAAAGGAAAAGATTGAGTAAGAAACAGAAATCTTCTAAAGGGACCGGATCTACATTGCTGGAACCCCTTACTCCCATTATCTCAGATGAGATATATGAGAGCACACCCCGCAGTAATCACAAGCGTGATAACTGTTCTAACCGTCGACACAGTGGTTCGACTGGCACATCAGCCATTAATGAGGACGAGAGAAAAGCCTTTCCCAACTCCCATATATTCTTTGGTCCCTTCCAACAAGAAGAGGAAGTAAAGCAGACTAATTTAGGGAATACCACTAAACCTGTTTCCCCTATTTCCCTTGATGCGATTGCATACAAAATAGAAATAGTTAGTTCTGACTTTTCGCCCAAAGTAGTTGACTGCGATGGTAGCGTCAAATCCCCTTATTTGCCCCCACTAGACTTGGTATGTGAAAGCCAGACCAGGGCGGCGATAACAGATAAGGAGGATAGTTCTCTTAAGTTCTTGACGACCTTAGAGACAGTGAGTAAACAGGACATTGCTGCAAGTCCTGTGCACTCTGATACTGGACAGACAGAAAAATGTTTGCCATTGATGAAGAAGAAGGTACTTCTTGTGTGCAGGGAGACAAATTGTCTCTATCCTGTACAGCTGGGGCGACAGGGATACTTCTGATGAAGGACCCTGAAGCGGAACAAGCCATTAGTAGTAGGGAACCCCAACATTCTGGTCTTGTATTACTCTTCGCTTCGAAGGAAGTGACAGGGGTATCTCAGCTGATAGTGGAAACTTCATTGCGAAGAAATGCCACTTTACTGTCTGCAGGAAACCCTGAGTTTCCTAATGATTTGACTGTACCCCCCTGACTTGATTTCGTGCTCTGATTCTGGACTGATCTTAATGAAAGATAATTCCACCCGGACAATTTGTAAAACAGAAAGGATGCACCGAGGAGGAAACCAGTGGACACTCCTTCAAGAAATCGGCAGTGGTCAGTTGCACTCACGGCATGCTGTCATGATGAGTGACTATATCCCTCAATTTGAGAGGAGATTAGTGACAGATTTTTTCAGGATCTGTAGATGTAGGAAAAGAAAATCCTACCTGACTACAACTCATCCTTTTCGGAGAGCACTTCAGGCCCTCCCTATGCTCATAGGGCGTGGCGAAGTGAGGAAATGGACAGGGACTGTCAGTCAACGATGTCGAGGAATCCCATTGTTGAAACGGAGATTATTTCTTATCCTGCGGGAGAAGAAACCTCCAGATAAATGGATATTACGGAGCGGCTGCTCAGAATACCCACATGATTCTAGGACTAAGGACTTAGCCTGGAATGAGGGACAACTGGTGACTGTACATCGATGCAGGACATCACGATTCCACAAGGAATACTGGAACAATACTGGAGATGACAGGTTGTACTAACATTCTTGGGAATCACTGAGTATCGTAAAATTGGTCTTAGTGGCTGCGACCAACTTAACGGAGGGCCTGTCACGAAACGATCTCAGTGATTCCAGAAGTTAGTACTTGTAATAAGTTCTTCTGGTTCCAAAGAGAGAGGATTATATTTACTCTGCCCTTTACCCTAATATTACTTTAAACCAAATTGATTTAAATGTTACCAGTCCTTCTCCCAGACAAAGCCACTGCGCTTTGTTTAAAATTACCTAACACTACGTAATACAGCCCGCTGGTTCAGACTAGGGATGTGAGGTTGGATTCTCACGCCAGTGTCAGAATGTTATCTCCTGACCAGACTGTAGAGATTGAGCGGACTGTAGACATTGAGGCGACGAGAAGTTTAAAGTTTAACACGTCAGTGTAATTCTGGAGAGAACCGCTGTTTGGCAATTAGGAATGTTTTATCTTGGTCAAGGTCGTACTGTAGGCCGTTCACTGTGAGTGACAGGTCACTGGTTAGCCAAGTGATCTGATAGTTACCTCAGGGGCGGTGCTTAAGCCATCATCTTGAGGGTTGGGTAAAAACTAAGGAAAGGGAGGAGTGTAATTTGGACAATAGATTAATCCTTATACTGCGGGCATCGTAGATTTACCTCATAGTGCCGCCAGCAGGCCACAGACTCAGACCTACCGTTGAAAAGTACTTTCTCCCTGGTTGAGTCGTGTTCGGCATTTGCTGGAAAAGTTCCCAGCGCCCATGTGACGATCAGTCCATGAAGTAGCCTACATTGTGTTAGACTCGGCCAGCTGGGAACGAGGTGGAGAACGAGGTTGGGGCGAGAAGGAGAAACAAGCAGGGAAGAAGCTGGAAGAGGAGGAAGAGCTTGACAGTGCTCACGGCTGTCAGAGGTTCTATGAAACTTGAGTTATGTTCATAAATTGTTCATACTTTATCACCTTCATCACACCACTCTAATCCCAGGTGCTGTTCTCGCGCTGAAACAACCCATTACTATCATAACTTTAGCTAGTCACTGTTTGTGTAAACACAACAAACTGGGTATGTCAATTAACTGATTGTTAGAAAATAAAGCTGTATGTCAAGTTTTATACTACATCGTTTGTTAAATTCCAAGTGTATTCAATCTTACCTGTTTTCTAAACTGATAGATAGAAGTACATTTGGTGGGGGCTCAATAAATAATATAATAATTCTTTAATTATTCATAAAAACACCGGGAGAAGGTAGATGACGGAGGAATCACTTGCCCTGTCTAATAATTCATTAAGTATGATAGACATCTAAAATTCCTTGCCTTCTCTTGTGGGTACCAAGTTCAGCTAATGTTAATATACTTAACGAGCCAATATGGCTGTTTTCTTGGATATCCAGGACTTTGTCTGAGAGCAACATAGCTCAGATTTAGTTCGGTGTATCTAGTGGAGAGAATGTGTTGAAAGGAAGATCCCTACTCAACAACATAAACATTTAAACCACGCGTCACGTCACAGATTGCATTAACATTGCAGGAGTCCCTTTCAGAGCTTTTAGTGTCGTGTAAGGCTCAGCAATTTTGTGTGGCGCACATAACTTAGTCACATTTATAACCTAAAGCTCCTTATTAGGGGTTTACCGTGACGATTAAAAAAAATTGTTTCCTTAAAAACTGATGATGATGATGATTGATTGATAATGATGATGATTGACTGATTAATTGATTGATTGAGTAATTGATGATTATGATGCAGGAGTCCCTTTCAGAGCTTTTAGTGTCGTGTAAGGCTCAGCAATTTTGTGTGGCGCACATAACTTAGTCACATTTATAACCTAAAGCTCCTTATTAGGGGTTTACCGTGACGATTAAAAAAAATTGTTTCCTTAAAAACTGATGATGATGATGATTGATTGATAATGATGATGATTGACTGATTAATTGATTGATTGAGTAATTGATGATTATGATGATTCATTGATGATGATGGTGATGATGATGTATGTACTAATTACTCCCTGTATTAGAGACAATCAAATAGACGTCTGATAAGAAGCACTTTAATTTAAGAAGCGGATTAATTCAATTTCGCTCAGATCACCTTTGCTTCTCAGGACACGTCCTGACACAATTTTAGGATTCATCGATCAGGATCACTTTGCCACATAGCAACCAGGGCAAGGGGAAGGGAGGCTCCGGGAAAATTCGGCTGGGGGAGGGGGGGGGGGGGAGTCAGTCTCCTGTATTGATTTTCTAGAGGAAGGGTGCCTGAGCCTTTTCAAACAGTATAATTATAGCGACAAGAATTTGAATAAAATGTATTTGGAATAGTAGGGAATTATAATCACATACTTTAAAACACAGCTAGGGGAGCCGGCTATTTTCCTTACAGATTTGTTGTTCACAGAGAAAGCCACCAGATTAATCAGAAAGCCACTAGATTCCCCAGACAGCCACCAGATTCCCCAGACAGCCACCAGATTCTCCAGAAAGCCACCAGATTTCCCCAAAAGCCACCAGATTTCCCAGAAAGCCACCAGATTACACAGACAGTCACCAGATACCCCAAATAACCACGAGACTCCCCAGACAGCCACTAGATTCCCCAGAAAGCCACTATATTTCACAGAAAGCCACCAGATTTCCCAGAAAGCCACTATATACCCCAGACAGTCACCAGATCCCCCAGACCGGGAACTTAGGGACCTGGATCGCCTGGTGTGATTCTTTTCCAGGTTGTGCCCATCTTTATCTCAATATCTTTAGACCCCACAAGCCACCACCTCAATTTCCCCTCTATAAAAAATGAGTTGGTGGGAGGGGAATAAAAGCCACCCCCGCCTTTTACCACGGGGAAAAAAGTGTGTTGGGGTAGGGGGGAGGTGAAGAGGAATTGAAGATACCGCTTGATACTTGATTATTATCATTATTATTCAAGGGAAGGCGAGACGGATATAAAATCAGACAGTTACTGGGACCATCGCAATTGGAACTCTTCGTTTGCTGCTGAAGATGGAGACTGAGCGCTTATGGGGGTGTCCCGAGTGAAATGATGTCGATTTTCATTCCAACATTCAACATATCATTTTTACTATTATTATTATTATTATGCTTTTTTTTTTCAATTCATAGGTGTCGCAATATGGGTGCTTGGCTCCCACCTCAACCCCCCCCCCCCCATCCCGTTTTCTCGTTGTCGCTACAAAGATCTCTGCCCCCCCCCCCCCCGCCCCCTACCCAGCAGCCATATGAAAGTATTGCTCCTAAACGCCTCAACTCTTCGCCATCTCGCTGCAATGGTGGGTCATTCAACTCAACCACTTTGAAGTCATTGTTTCCGCTTTCACAGTTCTTACTCTCAAAACAACAAACAAATTTCCAGTACAAGCTTCCTCGGTCGGCATTTCATGACCATCCCAACAAAATTAAATATTGACAACAGGCAACTCAGGCAGCCCTCACTGGAAGTCGTGTCTTTATTGTCTTTAACTAAACTGTTTGCTTAACTGTCTTTGAACATACCGGCGGCTGGAAACTTGTATGTTTGTTGTCGGAAGGATCATGCGATAAACTTTGTTCTGATCTGTGATATCCTATAGCCTAATGACCGCCAGATGTTTGTTGTATTGCTCCTGTACAGCCGATGTTACGTGGACTGTGAAGAACGGCAACGCCATCAAAGTAACAGAAGCCAAGCAGCTCAGCAGAAGTCAAACAAGCGCGCAACACACAGAAAAGGTATGGGGAAAAAAGAGGGTGGGGAATGCCCCAGACCATTTAACAACTCCCTTCCCTCTCTATATAAACAACAACAAAATTGGAATAAGAGAGAGTGGGAGGGGGTGGGGGTAAGTGGGGTATTTTGTGAATGGCGGCTAAGAGGCCGCAATTAACCATATATAGATAATTTCTTTATTACAAGTATTTGTTTATACATTTACAATTATTTTAAGTATATTACTATATTTATTTGTTATTATTATTATTATTATTATTACTAATATTAGCAGTAGTAGTAGTAGTCGTGCTGGCGGTGGTGGTAGTGGTGTTGGTGGTGGTGGTAGTGGGGTTGGTAGTGCGGTTGATGGTGGTGGTGGTAGTGGTGTTGGTAGTGGTGTTGGTGGTAGTGGTGGTAGTGGTGGAAGTGGTGGTGGTAGTGGTGGTGTTAGTGGTGGTGGTAGTGGTGGAGGTAGTGGTGGTGGTAGTGGTGGTGGTAGTGGTAGTGGTGGTGGTAGTGGTGGAGGTAGTGGTGGTGGTAGTGGTAGTGGTGGTGGTAGTGGTGGTGGTAGTGGTGGTGGTAGTGGTGGAGGTAGTGGTGGTGGTAGTGGTAGTGGTGGTGGTAGTGGTGGAGGTAGTGGTGGTGGTAGTGGTGGTGGTAGTGGTGGAGGTAGTGGTAGTGGTGGTGGTAGTGGTGGAGGTAGTGGTGGTGGTAGTGGTGGTGGTAGTGGTGGTGGTAGTGGTGGTGGTAGTGGTAGTGGTGGTGGTAGTGGTGGTGGTAGTGGTGGTGGTGGTGGTAGTGGTGGAGGTAGTGGTGGTGGTAGTGGTAGTGGTGGTGGTAGTGGTGGTGGTAGTGGTGGTGGTAGTGGTGGTGGTAGTGGTAGTGGTGGTGGTAGTGGTGGTGGTAGTGGTGGTGGTAGTGGTAGTGGTGATGGTAGTGGTGGTGGTGGAGGTAGTGGTAGTGGTGGTGGTAGTGGTGGTGGTAGTGGTGGTGGTAGTGGTGCTGGTTGTAGTGGTGATGGTGGTGGTAGTGGTGGTAGTGGTGGTGGTAGTGGTGGTGGTAGGGGTAGTGGTAGTGGTAGTGGTGGTTGTAGTAGTCTACGTCTTTCGTCTGTCTGCAGGATGGCTGCCTCGTCTGTTATTTCTAACATTCCATGATATTCTTAATCATGAAATCAGATGAATGCTAGGAATCATGCCAGTCTTACAGGTCATCAAAGAATAACAAATGAAGTGGTTTGGACACCTAACAAGAATGCCCTGGTACTATCTGCCACAGCTAGCCAAACTAAACCGTTACAACGGGTATAAAGCGAGTGGAAGACCTCGGACATGAACATCAGTCTTAATAGTGCTCTTGACAGAGCCCATCAACGAACATCACATCTCCCGCGACACTTCGATGAGGTACAAGGTGAAGGAGAAGAAGAAAAGGAAGAACATAATTTTCTTTGATTGACTGATTGACGTTTAACCCCACCGGAACATCACACAGAGCGATAAACGCCCTGTGATACAAAGTGTCACCATTCGTTTGAGGATCACCCAGGGATAGGTCCCAGAAAAACCCGTTCAACCTATAGGTGGGAGTTATATTAGGGCCTCCGGCAACAGCCGAAGGGGCCCCTTTTGCCATTGTGAATTTTGTTATAATTTCTGCAAGGCATTTTGTGTAAAATGCTAAGGGACGCAACCTTTACATTAAATTGTACACTAGATAGTTGTCTCCCTTCTTTCAGTACATTATCAGCATACACAAAATCCATTATGACCACATTGGTGAGAGAAAGATACGGAAGAAGAAGAAGACAACTGCGTGAGAAAAAAAAGAAAATGAGAATGACGAGAAGAGCGAGAAAGAAAAAGAAAAGGGGAGGAAAAGAAGACGTAGAAAAAGCTCTTTGTAACGTGAAGAGCTAGCAGTAAAACTGAAAGAAAAGTTTACAGTAATAAACGAAATGTTTTTTTATTTTGAAAGAATAAACAATTGGTCTAATCAGCCATAACTGCCCCTCTCATTTCACATTTTATTTCATTCATACATCTTCTAACAGGTAAATCTTAAACAATATGAAGAACAATCATAATCAATTCATAAATTCACTTGAACAAAATAACTACACGAGGGCTAACAACTTCAAGAGAAATCTTGAACATAACAAGAATGTTAAGAAGACAAATATGATAGGGTTAAGGAGACTCCTCCTTCTCCTCCTCCCCCTTCTTCTTCTTCTTCTTCTTCTCCTCCTTCTCCCGGTTCTTCTTCTCCTCCTTCTTGTTCTTGTTCTTCTCCACCTCCTCCTCCTTTTCATCAGCATCAGCAACATCTTGTGCATTCGCACTTAAAAAAAGCGCTTGGATCGTCGTCGTCGTATGGTTTCAGCAAGAGGGCGGTATCTACACCTTTGGACCCAACATATAAAATTTTAGCAAAACATTAATTCTTCTATTCTGTTACCCCCCCCCCCCCCCCTCCCATTCCCCCTTCTCACACCACCCAAATGTAGCTACAGAGCCCACACAGAGAGGAGACTCAATAAAACCCACTTCCTAAGTGTAGCAGCACTTGATGATGATGTTTTATTTGAGCGTTTTGGTAAGATAGTGTTGTAAAGGGAGAACCGGTGGGCCGGATTTGTTTCCCCTGAAAAGGGAATTGTAGGCAAAGTATGCTCAAATATTACCCCCTCCCCCGCGTTCGCCCTTAAACGGGTGGTTGGCACACTGTGGCTTACAGCTAGGTGGCGATATCTACACATCTCAACGTAACATATCCGATTTAATCAAAAGTTTAAATATTAACCTCTTATGACATGCTTGTATAAGGGACAATAATGGTATTCCCTTTTCTTCTTCACTGCAACCAAGGCAGCCCCACGGAAGAACAAGAAAAACAGCAGTCTAAAAATATTTCCTCCATTTCCTCTGACTTTCTAACTCTCTCTTCTCTCTCAGACACACACACTCCTACACACACACGCGCACACACAAATTTACAGACACTCGCTCACATTCATAAACACATACTCACATACACACAATCTAGGATGTCTCCAGAGTGAAGATAGAAGAAATGACTTTCCCACTAACACAGTATTTTTGTTATTTGAAGCCCCCCCCTGGCTTTTGCCAGGGGCCGCAATATAGGCAGGCCATAAATATGGCCAATTGTCTGAACGCGGTTTCTGGGACCTCTCCACGGCGATCCTCATTCACATGGTGGAACTTTGTGACATCGGGTGTTTATCGCTTGTGTGTTGTCCTGGTGGGGTAGAAAGTCAGTCAGTCAGTCAGGAGAAATGTTACCCTAATACTATTTGTCCCATTTAGAATGACATTTTTCATTATTTGAAGCCCTAATCTCGCTCGTGCCAGGGGCCGCAATATATCCTAAAGGCTGAACGCGGTTTCTGGGACTTTTCCACGGTGATCCTCACCCTCATGGTGGCATATTGTGTCATCGGGTGTTTATCGCTTGTGTGATGTCCTGGTGGGGTAGAATGTCAGTCAGTCAGGAGAAATGAGAAACAAGTTCGCATGGGAACCCTGTAGAGGCACTCTCCGTGTTTTCTTCCACCCCCCACCATTGTCCCACAATAAGCATGTCACAAAGGCCACTAATTAGGAGTATTTCGTTCACATTTGGAGTGCACATACGCAACAGGCCAGCAACCAACAGTGCGCGATAGGAAAACCAGATCCGTAATTGGAATGTGCACGTAAGTTCTGAGACAAAGACAAAATCCAGAAGTGGATAAACAACAACTTTCCGCTGGAGTCTACAGCCGATAGAAGCTACAGAAGAAGAAAAAGAAGATGTAGAAGGAGGAGAAGAAGAAGAAGAAGAAGAAGAAGAAGAAGAAGAAGAAGAAGAAGAAGAAGAAGAAGAAGAAGAAGAAGAAGAAGAAGAAGAAGAAGAAGAAGAAGAAGAAGAAGAAGAAGAAGAAGAAGAAGAAGAAGAAGAAGAAGAAGAAGAAGAAGAAGAAGAAGAAGAAGAAGAGTGAGAAGAAGAAGAAGAAGAAGAAGAAGAAGAAGAAGAAGAAGAAAATATGTCAGTGCTAAACAGACCGTTTTCACGCGACTCCAAGCCTAAATAACAATACAGTAATGGAACAATGTAAAGACATTCCTGAGACATTCCGCCCTGATGTTCAATGTCCCGCAGGAACTGTGTGTTGTTAAGAGAGCGAGGCTTGTGTTGTGAATGTCGCAGGTCCGCCGCCAACTACTGTGGTTGAAATGTGGAGGAGTACCTAACTGATGATCCCAGCCGGCTTAGTTTAGTCTCTAGAGAAGGGAGGCTTCTGCGCCTGGAACAGAGAAACAGGGAATCTCCGTTGAGGGTTATATTTATCTTTTTTTCAACGGATCAACGTCGGCGTCTGTGGCTTTGGCGTTGCCAACGCGATTCGTAATGCCAAGATGCCGGGTTCGATCCCAGCTACGGATGATTTGTCTTGCGTTGGTTTCGAAAGTGGTATCGAGAAGCCAGCCGTCCAGGAAGCAAAGGCAAACTACTGGACGTAAAAGTTGCCTAGAAAAACCACAACAGCCAAAATGCTGAGGTTGGTTTTGAAGTGCCCTGTAAAGGATACGCAGCTAATGCACCGATAGTCAGACAGATGCATCGTTAGACAGACAGATGCACCTATAGATAGACAGCAAATGCGCCGTTAGAAGAACAGAAGAATAAATGCGGTAGGCACAGCGTTTTAAAGAGGCTGATGCACCTATAGACAGACTGCAGACTACGTTAGACAGACATTTATATCGTTAGATAGGCAGATGCAGTTAGATAGATGACAGATGCACCTATAGACAGTCAGATGCACCGATAAACAGACAGGTGCCTGGACAGACAGACGCACCGATAGGCATACCGATTCACCGTTAGACAGACGGACAGATGCGCTGTGAGAAAGGCAGATGTACCGAAAGACACACAGATGCAGCAACATACAGACAGCAGATGCACCGCTAGAGAGACAGATGCACCGATATACAGACAGATGCACCGATAGACAGATAGGTGTACTGATAGATTCACCGATGAAAAGCCAGATAGGCCGATAGACAGACACACGTACCGACAGACAGACAGATGTACCAAAAGACAGACGACAGGTGTACTGATAGACAGATGCACCGATGTAAAGCCAGATGGACAGACACATGTATCGATAGACAGACAGATGTACCAATAGACATACAGATGCATCCATAGACATACAGATGCACCCATAAATAAACAGATGATGCGATTTAAAAGGTATATGCGCGGGTAAAAAGACAGACGCACCAATATACATACAGATGCTCCGAGAGACAGACAGATTCACCCATAGACAGACTATAAAGTGAAGCCAGGAGTGTACATGTCAACTTTGTGCAAAGTTGTCCTAATTTAATCACCTGCATATTTCTCTCTCTGTATCCTCGGAAAGTCTCCATCGCTGATTGTATTTCTCGTCTTCGTTGCGATTTTACAAGGTCTCTATTTCGTTCGTCGATGGATTCCAGTGAAAACACATTCTAGTCACCCCCCTCCGCTCCCATCCTCGTCATACGGTTCTAGGTGTTGCCATAATGTTTTTCTCTTACGGTACTCACCAACAAGTGTACAAAAGTGCAGGTGCGTTGTCGACTGGCGTGGGCGATCATGCCTGTCTGTGATCTACTGTAGCATGTATCATTTCGTGCGCTGACACACCTATATGCCATGCAACAAGACTGTCAAGAATCTTCTTTCGTTGTCTTCCTCTATCCCTCCTTCCACAGATCTTTCCAGTAGTCACAACATGTTCCATTTTCCCTCTTCTCATAACATGGCCGAAAAATGATGACTGTCTCCCTCTGATGTCTGTGATAAGTTGTCTTCAGGCTCCCGCCTATTTCAAAACCTCTTGGTTGCTCTTTTTGGCTGTCCAAGGTATTTTAAGCATTCTTCTGTAAAACCACATCTCTGAGGCCTCAAGAAATTATTTGGCCTGCCTACCAAATGTCCAGGACTCACAGGCATATGTTAAAACTGGATGTATGTAGCAAGCAATAATTCTTTTTCTAACCCTTAATGACAAAGATATATTGCATAAGATGTTTTTCCTTTTAAAATATGCAGTTTTTGCCTGTCCTATCCTGTTTCTTATCTCATTTATACATCTTCCATCTGATGTTATCCATGTGCCTAGATACCTAAATTTATGTCTTAAAATAACACCATTGACTTCGATTACATATTTAGGAATAATTAGTTTCTTTGATACCACCATTACTTCTGTCTTCCCATTATTCAAACTGAGGCCCATTCTTCCACTTTCTAACACCACAGTGTCTGTCATTTCCTGTAGTTCTTTCTGACTTGTTGCTACGAAGACTTTGTCATCGGCTTAACGTAAATTGTTTATATTGTGCCCACCAACCACAATTCCGGGCATATCAATTAAAGATCTCATTATACATTCACTGTATAGTGAAAATAAATCAGGTGACAGTACACATCCTTGTCGTACGAACCACTGTATGCACTGAAATGTACCTAAACTGTTGGTAATTCTTATGGCTGCTGTTTGCTGTCAATACATATTCTTTATTATTCGTAGATCTTTTCTATTTCTAATAATTTTTTTTGGGATTGATTACTTCTTCATGTTACACACAGCCAAATGCTTTTGTATAGGCTATGAAGCATAAGTACAAAGTAATTAAGTACTTTGTGTATATTAGTACACAAAGCAAACAAGCCTATGGGTCGGCGGGGTCGGCGACAACAACAAGGCAAGCGCGTTGGGGCCAGAGGAACACGTTTCAGATGCGCCCTAAGAAGAAGGTTGTAAAAGATGAATAATTAAGAGTGTTTCCTTCGAAGTCGGCGTGTTTTTGCCTAGGGCGAACAACTATCAGTTTGCATATAAATAAACCAAATCTGTAAAACGGATGTGCAAACAAAACTCAAGTTCCGAGACAGAACCAAAATCTAGAAGTGGACGAACAACCAGAACGTTCAAAGAAGAGTGAACGCTAATAAGATAAAGACTAACGCCGAATAAATGGTGACTTTAAAGAAAGAAAAAAGGTACAAAAATCAAATATTTCAAACTATGTAATGACATATACATAATTTGCGTTTGTCACTCGGTGTTAAAATAAAATATTCTCGAAACAACGATCAATCAATTCGGTGTTGTTTGTCTAGTGTCAATATTTGTCAGCGTATGTGTATGTATGTGTGTCTTGCCACAAGTGTACGCCGGTGATAAATGCATGGTAAGACACGCTCCCTGACACTGAAGTCCTTGACAGAGCTGGACTGTCCAGTATTTACTCGATTCTAATACAATCACAACTTCGCTGGGCAGGTCAAATAGTCCGTATGCCTGACCACCGACAGTCAAAAAATAATTGTCTTTAGTGAGATACTAACAAGAAAACGCTCTTAAAATGGACAGAAGAAACGTTTCAAGGACAACCTCAAGACCACACTGAAAGACTTCTGTCTTGTCTTGTCTTGTCTTGTCTTGTCTTGTCTTGTCTTGTCTTGTCTTGTCTTGTCTTGTCTTGTCTTGTCCACAATTGCCTCACAGCGTAGTGGGGAGTCGCAGTTTTCTATCCTGGGCCAGGTGTGTTGCACGTGTTGTTGTTAGTCCGTGTTGCCTCAGGATCTCTGATATATTGTCTATCCATTGTACTCTCGGTAGTGATCCAAAAACCTGGAAAGTCGCTGCATGTGACCGCTTATCCTGGCGCTCCTCTCTTCCTCGAGGAGCTGTGGCCAATGAAGCTGCTAGAGCTGAAGCAGCAATTCAGAAAATGTAAGCCAGTAAAGACACTGAAGCAAATCACCAGAGAGATGCGGACTCAGTTCTCTGTCCACACTGCTCAAAAACTGTCATTGCTAGAATTGGCCTTCTCAGCCAACTGTGCGGTCACAAAACATAACCCTGTCACCAATGGATGAAAGGAGTGGTCACCATCACATGTTGGACGAACAACAACATGTCTGTGCGGGTGGGTGACACATTTTATTATGTATAAATATGTACAATTATAATACGAAAAGAATTATTATGTTGAACAAAGAAAACACAAATGGTTATCAAGACGTACTTACTTCTGCAGCACTGTCGCAACGACCACAAGAATAAGCAGGTAGGTGAGTGGGACAATCAACCGGTCTAGAACCCTGGACCCTACAGCAAAGGGCATAGTGTTACAGTGGTACATGAAAAGGTACAAACGTTCGTATATACATACATGCACATGCACATGGACACACACA
>CAJHNH020008508.1:342500-359544 GCA_905116865.2 Candidula unifasciata | reverse complement strand
TTGCCGCCGAATAATTTATCCAGTTGCTGTTGTTTTTGGTGTAGCCTTTGTTTTTTACTTTGATTTTTTGTTGATAATGTTTTTGTTGTTTGTTAATGTTTTATTTAATGTTGTTGGTTGTTGTTGGTTGTCGCTTTTGTTGTCGTATTTGTTGCCTTTAATGTTGTTGTTATTGGTTTTGTCATTGTTTGTTGTTTTTTGAGGTTTGATATTATTGTTGTTTACGTTATGGTCTTTTTGTTGCTGTCTTTGTTGTTGTTTTTTGTTGCTATTAACATTTTTGTTGTTGTGTTTGCATTGCCCAAGCTTTGTACCTCTTAATTAATATATGTATAGGAACAGATGGCATGCTTCTATTTCATAATGATGTATTAGTACTCTTAAGTACCAAACAACTCACATCAGATTTCTTAGTGCTTCCACAGAAAATAGAATGTTCATGTTTGTTTCTGTTACACACCGTACATTAACCCTTAGTGTCTGCGTCATACAAAACTGACAATACATGATGAATACAATGAAAATTTCACACACTTTTACAAGTTTAGAGTGTATTTTGATCTGGCTGCTTATGTCGCCCCATACATGTTGAAAGTGCATTTTGATTTGGCTGTTTATGCCGCCCCATAAATATTGAAAGTGTATTTTGATTTGGCTGTTTATGCCGCCCCTAAATGTTGAAAGTGTATTTTGCTTTGGCTACTTGTGCCATCTTTTACAAGTTGAAAGTGGATTTTCACTTTGCTGTTTAATGTTAAAATTTTTTTTTTTTTTTTTGATTTGGCTGTTTATGCCGCCCCTCAAATGTTGAAAGTGCATTTTAATTTGGCTGCTTATGCCGCCCCATAAATGTTGAAAGTGTATTTTGCTTTCGCCACTTGTGCTCTCTTTTACAAGTTGAAAGTAGATTTTGACTTGGCTGTTTATGCCGCCCAATAAATGTTGAAAGTGTATTTTGATTTGGCTGTTTATGCCGCCCCATAAATATTGAAAGTGTATTTTGATTTGGCTGTTTATGCCGCTCCTGAAATGTTGAAAGTTTATTTTGATTTGGCTGCTTATGCCGCCCCTTAAATGTTGATAGTGTATTTTGATTTGGCTGTTTATGCCGCCCCTGAAATGTTGAAAGTGTATTTTGATTTGGCTGTTTATGCCGCCCCTTAAATGTTGAAAGTGTATTTTGAGTGTGACTAGCAAGACCCGCCAGTGTCAGGAAAAGTCTTCCACAATGATAGCATGGGATTTCAGGACCATTGTTAGCAACATTTGTGTTTAATCCGTTTCTTATCAGACTCTTAGCTCTCATCCTTTCGGCAATCATTTCTTGCTTCAGTCTCGTTTCCTTCCTGATATGCCATTTCCACACAACACGGTCCATTGTTTTTTGTTTTAATTGTGAGCTTTCTGTGCTCCCAAACTCACTTTGTCAATCTGCTCATTCTTGTTGCTGCCTTACCTATCCTGATGTTGATTTCTTGGTCCAGCGATAGTTTACTATTCACTGTGGAACCCAGATAGGTAAAATGATCTTTTGTCTCAAGCTCTTCACCGTCGATTTAGACTGTAGGTCTGTCATTGATACCTTGCACCATAACCTTTGTGTTCTTTTTGCTGACTGTTAGTCCAAATTCACAGCACGCATCAGCAAAGGCAGATAGTAAACATTTCAGATCCTCGTATGAGTGGGTGGTTAATGCACCATCATCTGCAGACAGCAGCTCTCTGATAAGTACCTTTCTTGTCCTGGTTTTGGCCTTCAGCCTGCGAACATTGTAAAGGCTGCCCTCAGATCGAGAATGAATGAAAATACCACCCTCCTGATCTCGAAAGGCATGTGTCAAAAGAAGTGAAAAGTATATTCCAAAGAGGGTAGGAGCAAGTACACACCCCTGCTTCACTCCCTTTTTGATTAAAAATTCTTCCGATGTTACACCATCAAAGTTGATTGTACCTTTCATACCTGTGTGGAACGACTCAATAATGCTCAGTAGAGTAGGTAGACACCCAACTTTTTCAGTGCGTTAAAAAGACCTTTTCGACTAACCAAATCAAAAAGCCTTGGTAAGATCAGTAAAAGCAACATACAGTGGTTGTTTTTGTTCGCGGCATTTTTCCTGCAACTTTCGTAATGAAAATATCATATCAGTTGTAGATCGGTTCCCACGAAAGCCACACTGGGACTCTGGATGAACGCGATCTCCCAGGATCTGGAGTCTTCAAAGAACAATTCTCGCAAGCGCTTTTCCAACAGTACACAGCAGTGATATTCCCCTGTAGTTATTGCAGTCACTCCGATCACCCTTGTTCTTGTACATAGTTATAATGTTTGCATCTTTGAAATCTTGCGGAACCTCTCCCTCTTGCCAGCAGAGTTTTATTAGCTGATGGATGTGTGGAGTTGGAATGTCTTTCCCACTACTGATGATTTCAATAGGAATTTTATCTCTGCCTGGGGCTTTCCCTGAAGCCAATTCATCACTAGCATTCCCAACTTCTACAACTGTTGGAAATGTGTCCAGATAGTCAAGAGTTGGTAGTGTCTTCATGGCATTAAGAGCACCATCTGCTAGTTTAGTATCAGTTGAGTAAAGCTCCAGATAATGTTCCACCCATCTATCTAGCTGCTTCTTCTTGTCATTTATAATCTCCCCATTCACATTCTTTAGTGGTGCACTTTTTGTAATAGTAGGACCGATGGCCTTCTTGATCCCCTCATACATGCCTCTGACATTACCACCACTGCTAGCATTTTGAATGCTTTCACATAGCTGGATCCAGTAGTTATTAGCACACTGCCTAGCTACCTTTTGCAAATGATTTCTAGCTGCTCTTAATTCAATGAGAGTGTTCCTTGTACTTTCCTTGTTTCTGAGGAGTATTGCCTTTTTTTGCTATCAATTAAAGGTTGGAGTGTCTGGTTATTTGCTTCAAACCAGTAATTACTTCTATTTTCTCTAATCCCATAGACTGATACAGCTGTTTTGTAAACAGTTTCCCTAATTTCATCCCATTTTAGGCTTGCTGTAGAGTTATCTTGGATATCAGTGAAAGCATCTTCAAGCTGTTGTTGAAACTCAAAACACTTTTCAGGGTTTTTAGTTTTGGAAATATTTAACCTAGGGATATATTTGTTTTTTGAAGTGAAAATTCTCTTTGGTTTCAGCCGAACTCTTGCAGCAACCAGGAAATGGTCAGTATCACAGTCAGCACTGTGGTAGCTGCGAGCTAGTGATACACAGTTCAAGTGTTGCCTCTTTGTGAGAATAAGATCCAGCTCGTGCCAGTTGCCAGATCTTGGATGTTTCCATGACACCTTATGGTGGTCTTTAGTTTTTAAAAAGGAGTTTGTGATGCACAAGTCACTTCTAGTGCAGAATTCCAGTAGTCTCTGCCCATGTTCATTCCCGTGGCCAACATTATATTTTCTAAGACAAACTGGCCATAAGTTTGTGTCTGACCCTAAGCGAGCATTAAAATCCTAGCGTCCATTTTCACAAGAAGCCCAAATGTTAAAACTGTATTTTGCTTTGGGTGCGATCACCGGCTGTGAATTCCAGTGGAAGGTCCAGGATAATCGTCCGCTTGGACTTTTGGCTTTCACCTGGACCTGATTTTTGCGTGTACAACCGTTTTTAATTTCCCTGCCTCATGGGCAGCTGTACTCCGACTTCGAAGGAAGACGTCAGGCCTATTTCTAGGGTGACTGTGGCCATTGTTTTAGGTGGGTCGAGACGTTGCCTGACTTGTGTGGTGTCCACTTTGTCTCCTTCGCCGCAGGTATTGCCACCCGGAGTACCCCTTTGGGGCAGCCCCCTGTGGAACAGTTAGCCCTCAAGGGAAGGCAGGGGCAGATCATGGGCATTCCCCGCCATCCAAGGAGGCTTCCATGCATGCAGAGCCGGCACATGGTGCTCTGGTTCTGGGCTCACCCAAGGAATCGTCACGTCCTGCACATGCCTGCTTAACCTCACAACCGTATCAGGCCTCCCGCTTTTGTGACCACACAGATAGGTACATTCTCTTTTTTGCTTCGCACGTTAAATTTCTTTGACGAGCCGTTAGCCCGACAGAATTTTACATCCTGCATCAGACATATCGTTATCAGTTTTGTCCCAACACTCGGGCGAGTGGGGTCTTTGGGTGTGGACATTCGGTCCTTTTCAGTTCAATACAAATTTTGATGGTCAGATTTTGATACGTATGATCTAGTTTTGTCGGACATTTAGGCTGAGCCATCCGATGGATGGTTGCTGTTGTGGTGTACCTCAGCGCGGTGACGACGACACTGAGGGTTAACAGAGGATGTGCAGTGAACAGTGTTCTCTTTACTCCGCAGTCTTTTAACCAAGGGTTGTAATTTTGGCTGTACGTTTGGCAAACTTACTCATGTTCCTAATGAGTTTTGATAACATTTTTCACCCAAGCGTTTGGGGGCGGGCTGATGAGAGCCACAAGGACACATCACCTCTGGGGGCCGCCGAACTCCGAGATCCCCTGACAGCTCTGTTAATGCTCATTTGAGACATTATCCGTGGCGCACGACGAGGACGTGCTGCAGGGGTCTTGCGTGAGGTTCCGTACAACCAGGATAGTAAAGGACTGGCGCCCGAGTGACGTACGGAGTATCTCCTTATACACATCATGTTGGACTCAACTTCCCCTCATGCCTGTGACATAAATCACCGCGCCACGCCCCATAAATGTTTAATATTTTTTTGGATTCGCAGCTTGTCTCGCGCTCTTACTGTGTCGCCTGATGCGGCAGAACCTCTCTATCATAGCACAGCACAGTTGTGATGTGTGACTGCATTTCTTCATATGCACTAATTTAAATATTATTATGCTTGTGCATTATATGATTAAACATCATCATCATCATCAAGTGCCTTGCCAGCTGGCGGGCGTGGGCGATCAAGCCGCTCTAAAATCAGCGATCCGCAACTGGCGTGCACCAGTTCGTGGGCTGACACATCCTCCCCCTCCCAAACCCCCCTTCATGCCATGACATAAGACTGTCAAGAATCTTCTCGCGCTGACTTCCACTGTCTCTCTTTCCATAGATCCTTCCAGTGGTCACAGCCTGTTCCAGTTTTCCTCTTCTCGTTACATAACCACAAAATAATGACTGTCTCTTTCTGATGTTTGCGATACGTAGCCTTCGAGCGCTCGCCTTTTTCAAATCATCTGGGTTGCTCTTTTTGGCCTTCAAGTGAATTTTAAGCATTCTTCTGTAAAACCATATCTCCGACGCCTCAAGAAATTGTTTGACTTGTTTATCAATTGTGCAGGATTCGCAGTCGGATGTTAAAACTAACTATTTATAGCAAGCGAGAATTCTTTTCCTAGTCTAAACAAAACATAATACATACATAGATGAGACGAAAATGCCATGGTACCAACTGCCACAGAAAGCCACGCTGAAGAAATATAATGGACCCTGAGCAAGGGGAAGACCACACAAGATATTGATCGACCTCATCAAAGGCAACCTAACAGAAATGAACACTAAATTGTAAAAGCTTCTTCTTCTTCTTTTTCTTCTTCTTCTTCGGTATTCCGAGCCCTTGAGGTTAATTGCTGCAGAAATCACCCGCCTCCATTCATCTCTATGGTTGGCTTTCAGTTTCCAATGGGTGACACCAAGTGTGTGCAGGTCTGTCTGGATATTATCTCTCTATCGTCTTCTTTGTATGCTTAGTGGTCTACGACCATTTATCTCCTTAGTGTATACAGTTTTTACTTCTCTGTCATCTGACATTCTTTCAATATGCCCCAACCATTTCAGTCTATTAGTTCTCGTTATGCCAGTTATCAGTGGTGATTTAAACAAATTATGAATTTAACTTGTACAATGCATTGGAAAAAGTGCACAAACGATCCACGATCATTTCATCTGCCCCTCCCCTCACCCCTCCCCCCTTCCCTCCTCCAGTTAAACATCTCGATGAGGTAAATAGTGGAATAGAAAAAGGAAAAAGAAAACAGAGCATAGTAAACCACCCAACAACACACAAGACTCCGAAAAAAGGTTGTATACTTAGCTCCTGTGGATGTAGCATACCCATAAGTTTATTGCTGTTATCAATGCCTCATGGAGCCATCAGTTATGGCCTTCTGGGACTGTGAGAATAAAAAATGCGTCCGTTATTTCAAATTTTGATAAATAACCTAAGACCTTCTTTTTTTCTCTTCCACCATATACCTCAGCGAAGTGTCGGGAGAAGATGTAATATTCGTTGATCAGCTCTGACAAAAGCACTATGAAGACTGATGTTCATTTTTGTAAGGCTGTTCCTAATGCCATCACTCCATATTTTCTTAGGTCTTCCACTGGCTTTATACCTGTTGTAACGTTTTAGTGTGGCTCGCTGTGGCAGGTAGTACCAGGGCATTCTTGTTAGGTGTCCAAACCACTTCATTTGTTGTTCTTTGATGACTTGTAAGACTCGCTTTATTCCTAGCATTTGTCTGATTTCGTGATTTCAAATTCTGTCTTTCCTTGAAACTCCTGCAGCTCTTCTAAGGCATTTCATCTCTGTTGTCAAAATTTCACGTTCCTACCTACAACCTTACACAGTAAATGATATCTCAGAACTCTCTCCACGTGATAAATATAATATTTATTCTCAATCAGTAGTAGTATAAATAATAGCTTTGTTCTCATTTGAAAAAAAAAATAATATTTACATGCATTGACATCAAGGGCTGAGTTCATTATTTCCATTGTTACATGCTTGAATAAATATTTGTCATGTTTAATGTTCAACTGAGAATGGACATCACAACACTGGAATTATTCCCATAAGCGCTTTGTCGCATCTTCAGCAGCAAGCACAGAGTTCCAATTCCGATGTTACCAGTAGAAGTCTAATAGAACTTTGTAAATCTGATAAATATGTCTGTCTGTCTGTCTGTCTGTCTGTCTGTCTGTCTGTCTGTCTGTCTGTCTGTCTGTCTGTCTGTCTGTCTGTCTGTCTGTCTGTCTGTCTGTCTGTCTGTCTGTGTGTCTGTCTGTCCGTCTGTCCGTCTGTCTGTCTGTCTGTCTGTCTGTCTGTCTGTCTGTCTGTCTGTCTGTCTGTCTGTCTGTCTGTCTGTCTGTCTGTCTGTCTGTCTGTCTGTCTGTCTGTCTGTCTGTCTGTCTGTCTGTCTGTCTGTCTGTCTGTCTGTCTGTCTGTCTGTCTGTCTGTAGGTAGATATGTAGGTAATTAGGTATGCATAACATGCAATCATACTCGGAAGGTGCTGCAGGAATCAAATTCCTGCAGGGGTAGACACTTACGGGAACTAACAGATCAGCATTCAGACACTGCAGATATCATCATCTGCACAGATGGATTCGTGAAGCGCAGATCAAGGTCAGCTTGGGCATACACAGCGCAAAGAAGGGGGAAAACAATACAGGAGGACAGCGGCGTTAACCAAACAACCACGTCAAGCATGATCATGGAAATAGCCGCTGCTTCTAGAGCATTGGCATGGTCATCTGAGCAAACCGCCCCACAGGTAGTAAATGTATGAGACTCCATGAATATGCTTCAGAAGATAGCTACAGGCGGTATGCGCTCTGAATGGGGAGAAAGCATTGGAAAATCACACTTAACCTCCCTCACCTTGATCTACACACCTGGTTATGCGGGCGTGAAGGGAAATAAAGGACCAACTGGCAAGCACTGCACTAATGATTGCGGGAAAAAGCCTGGACAGAGCAGATATCGTCAACGTTGTACAGACTAGGCTAGTGGGTAAAAGGAATCCATGATACTAACACATTTGCGTGACATGGGAGTAAAGCAGGACGAAGCACGTCTATGCTGTTTTCGAGGCCGAGATAGGAGACAATATAACAAGCTTCTCATAGGAACAATTAGCAGAAGTACTTTGGAGTGGCTGCTGCATCGGAGGACTGGGCACGCATGGGAATGCCCAATGTGCAGTGACGTAGACTGGGATAACAAAACATATTAACAATGTATGTATGCATGTTTACATATGTGTGTGTATATGTGTTGGCGCCACAATTAAAACACATTTTTCACTGCCGGGGACGCAGGACTAGTGGTTCAAGTGATTAAATATTAATAATAATAATAATAATAATAATAATAATTACCAACATCCTTTCAGGAAAGGGGATCGAGTAAATATAAAACTACCAACAAAATACCAGTTGAGTGATTACCACGGTGTACACATAAAACGACAGAAGCCACGTGAACTACAGAAAATGTATTGATCGGCACTCATAGAAAGAAGAATAAAGATAGAAGAACACACTAGACAACATAAAAATCTGAAGCACTAAGAACATGGTCAACTAGGCACCTTCCCCCCCCCACCCCAAAAAAGGTGTCTTATTAGCGCAGTTGTATCCATCGCAAGGCGCACACGCCGTCTGGGGGTGACGGGTTCAATTCCCGGCACGGTAACAACACCGCTCCATTTATATGTTGTCTAGTGTGTTCTTCTATCTTTCTTCTTTTTTCTATGAGTGAGGACCAATACATGTTGTGTTACTTGATTAATATATCATACATAACGGCATCAAGGATGCCCTCTTCTGTTTATTTATAGGAATGACGTAAACTACAGGAGGTCAGGGAAACAAGGTCAGGGACACGAGGTCAGGGAAACGAGGTCAGGTTATGAGCAGGTAGAAGGCAGTCGTTGACCAAGCGTCTGAGCGGCTGGTCAGGCAACTAGAGTGTGTTGAAACCACATAGGGGTAGAGCCGGGGTTGTAGCAGTTATTGTAATGTTTACTGATTTCTTCTTCTTCAGCGATCTCTGGTCATGCGCATAATCCACTGTGGGTCATAAACTGGGATGTCTTTTCAAGGTCTCTTAGGTTTCCCCAAAGCTTAGTTGTCAGTTCTACTGGGTGTTGCCATATGTCGCTCCGCAGCTCCGCCAGGAGAGGACAGTCTTGCAGGACATGTTCTGGAGTCTGTTCAGCACGAAGGCACTGGCAGAGAGCTGTTTGGCTCATACCTAATTTATGTGAGTGTTTATTGAGTCTGCAGTGTCTAGTGCGTAAGCGAAAAACTGTGACTTGGTCTGTTCTGTTCAAGTGTTTCAGAAAATCTTTTCCGTAGTTATAACCAGTGTTGGTTTTCCAATCTGTTTCTGATTTTCTCTTAAGGAGAGTTTTGTTTACTGATTTAAGAATTGACATCATAACACACCGGACATACCTGTAGGTGGTCCGTTTCTCGTAGCAAATGTATTAATGTGAAGATGCTAAATGTTCTCGCAGCACACTAATTATAAACTCGTCGTTCTCTTCCGTTTATACGGTCCCTCCTTGCCGGATCCACTCCTAATTCATCTCTCACACATTCTTACATCTAAGCTCGTGTAACCTGTCAGCATTATTTCATAAATACTTTAGAATGTCTTCCTTGTCCAGTACGAATGTTCCCGTAGCTATCGCTTTCAAAGCCAGATTATCCGTTATTTTTTCCCTCGCACTTTTGCATTTCCTTGATGGTATATCTATTTGATTACCTGTAATCTTGATGTAATGTTGCGTGGTCACTCATGCCACATTTGTCCAGTTTGAACCTTTCACACATTGCCCACTGAGAATCAGTCGCTATATTTCAGAGCTGCAGTGACTGCCTCCACCCCCATCCTCCTGTTGAAGTAATAGATTTTAAAAAAAAGCACCAATTTGTTAAGCCACGATCTTTCGCTTGGGAGTCGCCGTGGCGTTGACGGCTAGACGCAACCAGACGGAGCGGGATTTGTTTTCGAAAATCACCTTGACTCCCAGCCTTGAGTGGGTATCAAGTCATTAGAAGTAAAGTCGGCCGGCGTGATGTTATAACACATCACGCACCAAATGCCGTTAGGTCTATAAAATATAGGTCTGGCCCTATGCACCCAATGCGCCTGAAAGTCGTGGAAAAGGGTCCTTTACTTTTGATTTTTAGGATCTATATCGTCAACCTCCGCCCCCACCCCACCCCCGTTTTTTTTTCCTTTCTCCTTTTAAGACGTGGCCCCGAATTTGGAAAACACTGTTCTAGTCTCTTCCTAATGTGATAACTGTACAATTATTGTAATAGTGATAGTACGGCTTGTAGTACTGGCGCCATTTTTTTTAAACGTAAATTAACGGTGATTATAAAAACAGATCTAGATTATGGTAACAGAACTATGTCATTGTGTTATTCCTTCCAACATAAAAGTATCGCAGACGTGTTTTCGTAAACGGCTAGTAGACAAGTGGGACTGAAATTTCATAACAGAGTATAAGAGCACAGCTTAGTAGCGGCCGGCGTGATGTTGGCCACATTACCCACCCAGTGCAGATTGGTCCATACAATTTTGAATAACCCGGTATATCAGGTCAGCTCAGACGACCTTGCACACGTGCCCTGACCTTGTCAACCCCTCTCACATCCTGGCAATAATAATAGTGTAAAAAAATGTAACTAAAAAAAAAAAAGTAATTATGTGTTAGAAGTAAGGTTGTATGAATGAACAAAAACTTAAAAAATAAAACATGTGTAAAAAAACACACACACACACACACACACACATTTGGGTTAGGGCATGTCCGCTCTGATTAACTAAGACCCCAGGTCCCAGCGAATGTGGTCACCAACAGTGTCAATTAACTCATCTGAAACATTTGTCGAATAAATAACAAGAGAGTAACATTACAAAAACACAAATATACGTAAGTATTTGGTGTTAGTTTGTAAAAACACACACAGAGAGAGAGAGAGAGAGAGAGAGAGAGAGAGAGACAGACAGACAGACAGACAGACAGACAGACAGACAGACAGACAGACAGACAGACAGACAGACAGACAGACAGACAGACAGACAGACAGACAGACAGACAGACAGACAGACAGACAGACAGACAGACAGACAGACAGACAGACAGACAGACAGACAGAAAGACAGAAAGACAGACTGACAGACAGACAGACAGACTGACAGACAGACAGACAGACAGACAGACAGACAGACAGACAGACAGACAGACAGACAGACAGACAGACAGACAGACAGACAGACAGACAGACAGACAGTACATAATAAAAAAAGTTATCAAAAGAAACATTTTATCTCAGAATTCATTGAGCAATATACATATGATATTTAAACTAATACAGTACCGAACAACCTATTATCGTTATCGTTTTTAACCAACGTAATATGCGTGTTTGAACTAGTTCCAGTCGATGCAGTTATTAAGCTGGCCAGCTGTGTCCCTGTTCTTACTTCAGCTTCTCATATTATATAGCCATAGGAATATCCGGTTGTGCCATTATATGTCACATAGGGCTCGCAGTCTACTTCTCCATACGCTCTGTCCCGTGCTGTCATTTCTATATCAGGGATGGAAACCAACCTAGGCTTCTTTCACCAGCCTTTGTTTTATGGTTTACCTTGGACATCTTTATGTGCTCAATCCATCTCTTTCCCATTTCAGTGCCTGTTTGGCAATTTGTGTGCTCTTTTCTTCGCATAACATGTGCAGTATAGTGCCACTTGTGTGTCATCCATTGGTCTCTCTGATGTCTTTTTTTTTTTTTTTTACACTTCTTTACTAAGGAGTGAAAACAGAGCGCCATTGCTACCCACCCGCACAAGTCTACAGTAACAGGACTTCTGGTATAAAATAGAGGACTAGTCATAGCAGAATGTGAAGCTTCAAAGTTTTTTTTGCTTCTGACAGCGCTTTGCTAATGCAGTTTCCACATATGGCGGTAGTCTACAGTTTCCTGCCTCAGCCACCGAGTTTAGTGCTTATTGCAGCCCAGTGAGCTGTGTTCTTTCATGTGGAATGTCTTTCACTTGTGCAGCGTTTGAGTCGTTGTATTCTATATGGCGGGTAGCCGGTTTTCGTGTGGGCTTGTGAAATACTTTATGTAATAATTCTACGTCTGTAATGCCCTACTACTTCCATCAACGAAAAACTGCATTTCTGGTGGCTTCTACACCTCTATCAACTGCTGTGAAGAGAAGGAGTCATTTTCTCTGTGATAATTTATGGTAACATTCATAATTTATGAGGTCAGACACTGAACATGAATTATGTACTTGGGCGGTTTTAATAAAAAAAATCACGGACGAATCACGGCCCACAGAAAATGTTGGCCAAACTATAAAATGGCCTAACCGTGCAAATGGGAAAGCATGAGAATCAGGAAGAGCGAAAGCTCTAGAACATAACATTTCATGCGTTAGAGTAAACGATTATTTAACGCCTGAAAGGGATTAAGAATGATCATTCTCGTGTGGGTTCCAAGAACAGTGTGTCTGTGACGTATAAAGTTACAAGTTGATGTAGCTGTAAATTCTGGGCAAAACCTGGCCACCGTTCGTTTTACGATTCTGGTCAAAATCGGACATGTTGTGATTCGGCGTGGCAGATTGGGACTGTTTAGTTATGTGTTTTGTCAACATAAGGTTAACATGCCTTCGAACTGTATATTGTTTAATGGTTGTAAACTGTGATCCATAGACTGTCACCACAGGGTGTCCTTGTTGAAGGCGATTAGGTGAATTATTAGGCATCGACACTATCACTGCGGTCGCAGTATTCTGTTTCAACCTGTTGCAGTAACAAGGTAAAGGTTAAGTCGGCAGGTGTGAACACGGTAATAAACCAAAAGTGCTCTGCCACCAGTACGGACAGCTGATAAGAAGTGTTCGCCTGTGTTGCCGTTCGCGCGTAACTCTGTCGCTACAGCGGCGTTCCTCCCTTTACCCCAGAGTGTCAACTCTGGTACCCATTTCCTTGAGCTGGGTGAATCCTGGGAACTACCCGGTTTCGAACACCGACCCTGCGCTGCAGCGAGTCGCAGCTGGATTTGAAATCGAGCCTCCTATCGACAGCGCTAACGCGGATGTTGCAGTGTAAACAGGGATGCTTCTTAGGAGTTTGCAATGGTTAGAGCCAAGAGACCGTTAGAAGGAGAGTCACTGCACACGCCACATGCATTTACTGCGTGCACATTTCTGGATTGAGCCAGAACGCATTGTTTGTACACCATTTATTTTCAAATGTGACAGTGAGGGACACATTATTTGATTTTCACTGGCACATGAACATATATTATGTCATCCCCTTGTGGTATGCAATTTTTCGTTATTTGAAGCCCTACTCTAGCTCTTGCAGGAGCCGCAATATAGCCCGACAATAAATATGGCCTAATGGCTGAACGCGGTTTCTGGGACCTCTCCACTAGTGATCCTCATCCAGATGGTGGCACTTCGTGTCATCGGATGTTTATCGCTTTTGTGATGTCCTGGTGGGGTAAAAGAAGATAGATAGATAGAGATGGTGCATGAACGGAGCAAGTATGGAATGACTCGAAAGCAGTGAAGTAAAAACCTCGACTAAAACTAAGACAGTAACCATTTTGTGCTGCCCCAAAATAACCGTCCTGTACTGCTTGACGGTTGAAGAGGATTCCTTGATTCACAAATGCGAATCTGAAGGGAACATTCTTAATTTTTTTTTTTAAACCGAAACGACAATGGGAAAATTAGAAAGACTGGGAGTTAGATAATGACAAGGTACATTTTGAAGATAGTCTGTTGAGGGAGAAAGGATTACTCCGTTTTCGACTATGAAATATATAACAAGGTTTGATAATATGTTTACCTGCAATAGAAGTTATTGTGGATCAAAGATTTCATTTGTGTTGATGATAAAACTGCATGTATGAATAAAGGGAGGGCTTCGGTCTGGGTAAATGGCTGAAATGGATAACGAATTAATGGGTGGAAATAAATAGGGATAAATGGGTGGATAGGAGGATTCATGCATAAATACATACATAGGTTTATGCAAGGATTAATAAAAGCTTCCATGTGGGAATACATGGATAGTTGGATAACATGGATAGTTGGATAACATGGATAGTTGGATAACATGGATAGTTGGATTAATGTATTGATGAATAAACAGATAAATGGTTGGATGGTTATACTTATGCATGGGTAAATGAATGAATCAATCAATCCAACAATCAAGAACTGACACACTTGCACTCGGGATATTCTCCCACGTGCTCGGTCTCCTTAGACAACAAAGAGACGACATCCTAATAGTACGAGTTGCAACCTGATTAAATGTCCTCATGTGTTTCTCTCTCAGTGTTAAACATCTTCCAGATCCTCTACCCACCCCTGTTGATTCAGTCTTTCAGTGTATGGATTCTCCGTGTGTTCTTTTCCACTGTCCACATGTCAGAGAGCTTTACCACGTCCGAGTTATCATCAAGTAGCTCGCCGCTGAGAGGAACAGCAGCAGAACGATTGAGTAAATTATTGAGTCCGTCAGTGAGTTCAAGCAGTAATAGATCAGCCAGTTTGGTGCTTTAATAATATCCTTCCTCAAGCAGTGAAAATTCACAGGTCACTGGACAGCCTAATATTTCAGGAGGTGGTAGATAGGCTGCATGCAGTCGTGGGGCCTAGGCTGCACTCTCTTATTGGACGAAGGTGGGTTAGGTTTAGGGTCAGTTCTAGATGTTATGGGGTCATTAAAAGCATCAGAAAGCTGGGAAACCCAGTCGTACCACCCTCTGTAATGTTGGACTGTCCTGTGACATCATCTGGGGTAAGATAATAAATAACCGTCAGTTTTTGTGTCAGAGCAACGTTAATATTTCCTCGTCTACGTCCGTCGCAGGCCGCACAAATAAGCCACAAGACAACCCAAAAACCCAAATACAGCTATCCCAAATAAGGAGTAGCAGGTAACTGTCATATAAAAGGTGTAATAGAAGAGTCGGCGGGAGCACCAGTTTCTGGGTTCATGCAATGGTTGCGTAAAATTTGGTTTCCAGATCGAGAAGAGCCAGTAGTTTCCCCAGGCGAACCATATCAGGAGAAACAGCGTCAGGATGTACCAGGTAAAACGATAGCTGCGGGTCATGACATCATCCTCTTCACTGTCTTCGTCGTCTTTGTTTTCGTCCAGGAGCATCAACGCTCGCGACCTCTTCTGCTGCCAGATGAGGATGCAGAGATGGACGAAGCTGGATGCGCCTCCGACTAACAGGTAAATGGGTATCTTAGGTTCTTTAGGGCACTCTTCCAAATAGGATGTTCCTGAGAGAAAGAAAAAAAATCAAATACTGAAGTGATTGGAAATGGAAAAGTAGTTGCTGAAAGGGACAAATCAAATATTTCTGGCATATTAAATCTTTCGGTCTTATCCAAGAGCTTCTTAAACTCTTTGTATCTTTCAAATGTATTTCTAAAGGTAGTTTACTTAGTTAGTCGACAGATTATCCCCAGTGCACGTCGAACCACTCAGTCCAAAAGTACTCGGATTTTCTCCTCAGTAAATCCTGCAGCGTGTACCGGCTGACGACACTAGTCCTGTGTTGGTTTATTCTTCTTCTTTGGCTACCCGCGTAATGTTTTTGTTTGGTGACACCCCGTTTAACTTGCTGTACTTGCAGTCTGACCATGGTTACAAATTCACAGTTCTCAACTGGTTCACGCAAACTTCTTAACTCTCTTAGAGCATTCATTATATCAGAGTGATCCATGGCTTGTCCGGATTTCACAGTAGCCTTACCTGCAAGTCTATCAGCTTGCTCGTTTCCTTGTACCCCCACATATCCTGATCAATGAAACCTATCCTTGTCAGCTGTGAATGCTGTAGAGGCACCAACAATGATAAGATATGATAAGAACAGCCATAGTCTAAGATCGTTTACATCATCGTCATCGCCATCATCATCATCATCAGCGCCCTCTTTTGCTCATTTTTTTTTAAATCCAGCAACCATGTGCTGTAAACCCATCGGCTCGGTACTGTGGATATCGCAACCCTTCTGCCTTGATTCCACGATAGATACCGTAAGTATCAGGAACTGTACACAGTCTAGCAGATTTGACTTTCTCGCCAACGTTAGTTTTTAGGTATGTTTGTACTTACCCGCTTCCCGAGTCCATATGATGTCAGATTAAATTAGAACAGGACAAAAGAATATGAAGTGACAATGGTCATTAAAAAAAAAGGGGGAGAAAGGCCCCTTTTTTGCGCATTCAGACGTACTAGCACATCAATAAACTAAAAACTTACCCATGGCTAGCATAGAGACGGGCAGACCAAACAAAATCAAGAGAAAAATCGTCATGGCGACTGGGGAAAGAAAAGAGAGAGATAACAGTGTAAATAACAGCATTAAAACAATATTACGAGTAACATAATGTGAACAGGCAATCGGTCAATCCTTGATGGCTCTGATTAAATCTGCTTAAGGCAGGCTTCAGAGGTCGATGGTGAAGAGCATTGTCTGGATCTGTTCTCCAGGGGAACACCGGTGTTCTGGGAAATGAAGTGGCGGACAGACTGGCTGGCTGTGCACAATTTAATGGAATACTGTTGCATGATAAGGCAGTCGTGGTTAAGGTCTTATGGGAGCACCTGTACAGTCTGGGGCATAACACTGATCAAAACAGTCTGGTGAGAGTGACGCAGCAGGGAGTGGTGAGAGTGACGCAGCGGGGAGTATGAGAGTGACGTGACAGGGAGTGGTGAAAGTGACGCAGCAGGGAGTGGTGAGAGTGACTCAGCAGGGAGTGGTGAGAGTGACGCAACAGGGAGTGGTGAGAGTGACGCAGCAGGGAGTGGTGAGAGTGACGCAACAGGGAGTGGTGAGAGTGACGCGACAGGGAGTGATGAGAGTGACGCAGCAGGGAGTGGTGAGAGTGACGTGGCAGGGAGTGGTGAAAGTGACGAAGCGGGAAGTGGTGAGAGTGACGCAACAGGGAGTGGTGAGAGTGACGTGGCAGGGAGTGGTGAGATTGACGCAACAGGGAGTGGTGAGAGTGACGTGGCAGGGAGTGGTGAAAGTGACGCAGCGGGAAGTGGTGAGAGTGACGCAACAGGGAGTGGTGAGAGTGACGTGGCAGGGAGTGGTGAGAGTGACGCAACAGGGAGTGGTGAGAGTGACGCAGCAGGGAGTGGTGAGAGTGACGCGGCAGGGAGTGGTGAGAGTGACGCAACAGGGAGTGGTGAGAGTGACGCAACAGGGAGTGGTGAGAGTGACGCAGCG
>CAJHNH020008508.1:305000-332500 GCA_905116865.2 Candidula unifasciata | reverse complement strand
TGATAGAACGAACAACACACAAAACAATTCAAAAACAAGCAAAAACTTAGAATTAAATAATGAAAACAAAAACAGGAGGGAAAAATATCAAAACCAGTATCATAATCATCACCCTTCCCCACTCGCAATCTTCTTCTTCTTCTTCTTCTTCTTCTTCTTCTTCTTCTTCTTCTTCTTCTTCTTCTTCTTCTTCTTCTTCTTCTTCTTCTTCTTCTTCTTCTTCTTCTTCTTCTTCTTCTTCTTCTTCTTCTTCTTCTCTTCTTCCACCACCTTGTACCTCATCGAAGTGTCGGGGAGAGATGTAACATTCGTTGATGAGCTCTGTCAAGAGCACTATTAAGACAGATGTTCATTTCTGTAGGGCTGTTCTTAATGCCATCACTCGCTCCTCTCCGAGGTTTTCCACTCGCTCTATACCCGTTGTAACGTTTAAGTGTGGCTCGCTGTGGTAGATAGTACCAGGGCATTCTTGTTAGGTATCCAAACCACTTCATTTGCTGTTCTTTGATGACCTGTAAGACTGGCTTTATTCCTAGCATTCGTCTGATTTCGTGATTTCGTATTCTGTCTTTTCTTAAAACTCCTGCAGCTCTTCTAAGGCATTTCATCTCTGTTGTCACAATTTTACGTTCATTTGAGGATGTAAGTGTCCACTTTTGGCGCTGATAGCATAGTTTTGGCCAAAAAATAGTTCTAATAAGATTCACTTATCACCATCATCAACACCAACAATTAAAAACACACTACAGGCATATCAACAGTTGAAATGACGAAGAAGACAATGATGCCAATAAGGAGAAAACCTTACTGGACTGCCATATGATCTCACAGATTCGTTGCAAGAAGTCGAACAGACTAGCGGACTCTGCGTGGGCCTCTCGCAGCTGGAACAGGATAGAACCATAGCTGACCGTCTGGTAGTTTTCACTGGTCAAGCAGGTCTTGCTGTGGTGCATCAAGTTCTTCTCTTCGTTTAGTGTCTGGGGGAACACAACAAAGCACCAAGTGTCAGTAGAAGGAAAAGTAACAATTTGCGCATTGAACTGGCGATGACTCCTCAACCCTTCCCCCCTCGCAATTAGTCGAGTCTTACGACTTGCTTGTTTTTGGGTGCTGTTCAAGTTGTTCCCCACAACGGTGCCCCCGGAACCCACACGTTGATAGTGGTGCCTAATATGACCAAATTATTTCTTACTTTTTTTAAAGAGAAAAAAAAGGGAGGGGGCGGGGCGGGGGGTTTCTTTACATGAAGCTCGGTCATTACTACGATATACAGATTTTTCAAATGGGACATGAATGATACAGATATAGAAAGGGATTAGTGAGAACAGGATGTCATGGACCGTGGTGTAAGCAGGGGCTAACACGGTAATGGCTTGGGATATCGGGAAAAATTATAGCAGATAGATTGCAAGCGACGCGTCTGCGAAAAAGCTCGTTAAATACATTAACCATAGAAAACTGCTAGGATTCTCAAGCCTCACATCCTTCTTCTTGTCCATGTCAATCCACAATCTTCTGGCTCGTGTACTTTCAGTCAACTCTGACACAGATAATCTCCCGTAGTTCATGCCGTGTGGCGTTGGTAGTCATGGTAATCCACAATCTTCTGGCTCGTGTACTTTCAGTCAACTCTGACACAGATGATCTCCCGTAGTTCATGCCGTGTGGCGTTGGTAGTCATGTCAATCTTCTGGCTCGTGTACTTTCAGTCAACTCTGACACAGATGATCTCCCGTAGTCCATGCAGTGTGGTGTTGGCAGTCATGTCAATCCACAATCTTCTGGCTCGTGTACTTTTAGTCAACTCTGACACAGATGATCTCCCGTAGTTCATGCCGTGTGGCGTTGGTAGTCATGTCAATCCACAATCTTCTGGTTCGTGTACTTTCAGTCAACTCTGACACAGATGATCTCCCGTAGTTCATGCCGTGTGGCGTTGGTAGTCATGGTAATCCACAATCTTCTGGCTCGTGTACTTTCAGTCAACTCTGACACAGATGATCTCCCGTAGTTCATGCCGTGTGGTGTTGGCAGTCATGTCAATCCACAATCTTCTGGCTCGTGTACTTTCAGTCAACTCTGACACAGATGATCTCCCGTAGTTCATGCCGTGTGGCGTTGGTAGTCATGGTAATCCACAATCTTCTGGCTCGTGTACTTTCAGTCAACTCTGACACAGATAATCTCCCGTAGTTCATGCCGTGTGGCGTTGGTAGTCATGTCAATCCACAATCTTCTGGCTCGTGTACTTTCAGTCAACTCTGACACAGATGATCTCCCGTAGTCCATGCAGTGTGTTGTTGATAGTCATGTCAATCCACAATCTTCTGGTTCGTGTACTTTCAGTCAACTCTGACACAGATGATCTCCCGTAGTTCATGCCGTGTGGCGTTGGTAGTCATGGTAATCCACAATCTTCTGGCTCGTGTACTTTCAGTCAACTCTGACACAGATGATCTCCCGTAGTTCATGCCGTGTGGCGTTGGTAGTCATGTCAATCCACAATCTTCTGGCTCGTGTACTTTCAGTCAACTCTGACACAGATGATCTCCCGTAGTTCATGCAGTGTGGTGTTGGCAGTCATGTCAATCCACAATCTTCTGGCTCGTGTACTTTCAGTCAACTCTGACACAGATGACCTCCCGTAGTTCATGCCGTGTGGTGTTGGTAGTCATGTCGATCCACAACTTTCTGTCTCGTGTACTTTTAGTCAACTCTGACAGAAATGATATTCCATAGCCCATGTTATGTGGCATTGGTAGTTATTTCCATCTAGAACCTTCTGTCTCGTTTACTTTCAGTCAACTTTGATACAGATGATCCTCCTTGCCATGATGTCAAACTGACCAGCGTCTATTCTCTCAGTCTCCCTCTGCCTCTCCTCTCTGTCAGCTTTCCTACTGGCACGATGTACTCCACCTTTCTCCTTCTTATCCCATGATCTAAGAATGTATATTGTCTGTTTCTGTCGTGAGCTAATATATCTTTTCGTGAGTTAGTTTCTTTTAAGACGTCTTCATTACTCTTTTTATTTCATGTTGTGTGCTATCTGAGCTACACACTAATCAGCTCACTTCCAAGTGTCCAGAAGGTACAACTTTCCCTCCCTCTCACTCACAGCAGGACTCGACGACAGTAACTCCGTTATACATTTTATTCAACAGGTTACAGGACAAAACTGCTGAGACGTAGACATTGATCCTAATTAACGTTCGAACATAGTACATTTAGTCCTCACTCGCTCCCTCTCAGCTTGTAGCGACCTCTCCCTGACCACTACAGCTCCATTGGTTTACAGCATCCCACAACTCTGGGCTCGCCGCACAGCCGAACATGACGAACTCACCTTTTCACTGGACCTTGATATTACTTCAGCAGACAACCTCGGCTGACTGGAGACGGACTTCCCTTGCCGCTCTCCAAAAGCACACAGCACGTCAGCCGGTCGAAGGACTCCGATGACCGAACAGGACTTTTAACACAAGTCCCCCTCTAGCACACAGCTCTCGTCGGCATCCCCTACTGTTCTGTCTCTGTAGTGACCCTACGTCTTCTTGCGCTGTCACCCAGAACAGTTATTATTGGAGCATCCAGTCTCCTTGGACTTACTTTAAAAGCGGGACTATACATTCGACCAATACCGCAACCACAACCCTTACTCAGACCTTGATGCCTGATAGTTGTACGGTACTCGGTCTTACTCGAGAGAGATAATGACTGAACCTGACTTGGTCTCTCTCTCTCTCTCTCTCTCTCTCTCTCTCTCTCTCTCTCTCTCTCTCTCTCTCTCTCTCTCTGTCTTGCTCTGACTCTCGGACTCACTACTCAGCCCAGTATATCTCTGCAGCATATGCATGCTGAAGTTACACGAGAAGCACTCTCGGCGTTCTCGGGAATCATGCTCATGTGGGCGTTCTCGAGACTCACGCTCATGTGGCCGTTCTCGAGGATCGCACTTATGTGGGTGGCTGATGTTACATGAGAATCACGCTGTCACGTAATTCACCCTTCCCTTGTGGGTCTCGTTATTCGTGCTTGTCATCCCCTACACAGTAACCCACGCGTCTACTTTCTCGTGCGCGCATTCCTCATTCGTGATAATGCATTTTCACTGGTCAACATTCTCTCCCCCTTACTTCTCGAGCCAAAGTTGACCCTCTTCCCCTTAAACTCACAGAAAGTACTATCATACCACTCTGTCCCTTCACACAATATTACACTCTCCCAAATCAGCACGCAACGTTTACCAAATGTATTCTCATCATTCTTTTATAAAACCACATCTTCGCATCTACCAAATAAAATTTCACTCATCCATCAGTGGTCCATGATTCACTTGTCTATATCAATACAGGATTTATAAAGCTTTTAAGATGCCTCAAATTAGTAAAACAAACCGTCAGAAAAGTGACAACTAATTTCAGTTTTCGAAATGCTATGTTGTTTATGACATGTTGCTTTTTCCCCACTCCCTTGCCTGTTCTGTCTTCTTGAAGATTTATTAGCTTTTTTTCCCATTCACTTTAGCTCTTTTTAACTGACTCTTTGTAATCGCAATCACTTACGCAATCAAACGCGTCCTGTCTTCACAATGAAGATTTACTGCAATTGAACTCTATTACTATGTCTCCCCGATTGTGATTGCCTACGCCAAAAGACAATTACTTACTGCCTTCGACCTCTCCTGCCATCATTGTTGTGTGTGTTTGTGTGGTAAGGTGGTTGGGGGGGGGGGGGGATAGAGTGGGTTGGAGGGTTCTTTTGAGATGTGTTTTTCAAGGTGTATCAGAATATAGAGCCTGATTAACCGTACACTACCCCCCCCCTTCTCTCTCTCTCTCTCTCTCTCTCTCTCTCTCTCTCTCTCTCTCTCTCTTACACACACACACACACACACACACACACACTCACACTCAGAAAGAAGAGGGGCTGTGACTCCTTTCCCAAAAGAAATATGTAGGAAAACTAAGTGCCCCCCCCCCCACTTTTTTTTAAACCCTTCACCAATCACGCACAAAGGTGGCTGTTTATGCAAATTATATTATTAAAAAAAAATATTTTATTGATGTGACATTCAGCACATACTAGTAATAATTATTCTTAAGCACTTACATAAGGTTCAGGCCCCTGATGACAACCCATACCCCACCCCACTTTCCAAAGTCTTATTTGTGTCCACGCCTCTGGCTGTATAGTTTTATGTGGTCAATACATCAGACAGGTCTCCTCGTTTATCGGACTGCGCGGTGACCGGGTGACGAACTCCTTGTAGTCCGGGTTCACTTCCGGGGGTAGGCAGAAAAGCCACATTTCCCCCAGATTTTTGGTGCCTATCATTGAATCAAGGCCGAAAAGTTGCTATATCCATAGTACCGAGCCAAAGGAATAACAACTCATGGTTTCTGGATATTAAAGAGAAAAAAAAATCTGTTAAGTTAAGCTGCTCTCTAAATTAAACCAGTTTGCTTCCTGACCAGCAGGCAGATTCCCCTCCTTATGTGCATCATTCCCCCATAAAAGATTCGGCAATATTGTAACAATAAGGATGCTATAAACGGCGAAGAAATAGGTTATTCGCATTAGTAAAACAAATGCATAATTTTAACTCAAAGAAAAGGAAAAGAAACAGATGTGCCAAGAAAGAAAGAAGAGCAGTAATATAAATAAAAAAAAAAGCAGTTTTTTTTTTAAAACCTGATTGCAACGTACTGTGCCGACTTTTTTCTTATGATCCCATTCCTGATCTTATGTAAATATACCTCCTAGATATTTGAAAACTCGTACTTGTTCATTACCGTACCATTAACACGAATGTTCCTGTGATTATGTTTCCTGCCTATTCTCGTTTCCTGTCTTCGCTGTGTTTGTATTCATTTCATGCTTTAGACCAGAGGTTCTCAAACTTCCTAATGCCACGACCCTCTATTACAGTTCCTCATGTTGTGGCGACCCCCAACCATAACATTATTTTCGTTGCAACTTCATAACTTCAGTGAATGTGTTTCCCGTTTGTCTTAGGCGACCCGTGTGAAAAGATCGTTCAAACCCCAAAAGGGTGATGACTCATAGGTTGAGAACCTCTGCAATAGACACTGATAGTTGGCAGAATGCAGTTCATTAATTTCGTCAGTGTCTGTATTTGCCTCTTGTGTAACTTTATCCATGGAAGTAATGAGCGGTGGTGAGAGGATACGTCTCTGTCTAACACCTGATGAGTTGGGGAACCAGTCTCTCATTTCTTCTGTTGTTCATATTGTGAACTGACTGTCTTTTCAAAGAACCATGATGTTACCCAGAAGTTGATTTTGAATACCATAATCGTCTAGAGTTGTCCATAGTTTGTAGCTACTGACGCGATCGAATGCCTTATATGGATCAATAAATATAAGGAACTGACTTTATCCTATTTATCAACAACTTGCTCACATAGTGAAAACATTGCATCTGTGCAGTTCTTTCTCTTCCCGACAAAAAAGAGGGTGTGGGGTGGAGGGGGGGAGGGGGGGGGGGCAGGTCTCGTGGTCAAGTACTCAAGCCGTGTGCTTCAGGTTCTGAAGGTCGTGGGTTCGTTTCGCGCCATTCGATTTATGAGTGCATCTTCACTTATATCTGTAGGGGTCATCGCTGGAGCTACGGAGGTCGTGATCTGTGTGACGCTTTCGGTAGCTAGCTAGAGAGACTGAGCCAAATGAGATAAAACCAGATGCAATGAAGTCGATCCTGTCACTATTTTCATTTACTTAATGAGGGTTCTAGTACTGGTGGAGCTCTTTATTCCAAGATTTTTTTTTCCAAACGTCTTTTCAATATTCCTCAGTATGAAGATACCATTGTATGTTTTACAATCTCGTGTAAAGTATAGGATCCTTTTTCACGCCTTTAGGCGTATAGGGCATATAGGGCTAGACCTATATTTTATAGACCAATCGGTACAAGATGGGTGATGTGGTTAGCATCATGCAGGCCGCCTTTACTTCCCGGTACCCACTAAATGCTGGGTCGACCTGATAGCCAAGGTCATTTTTGCAAAAATTCAAGCTCCGCCAGGGAGCGAACACACGACCTTCCGCTCCGCAGGCGAGCGTCTAGTCGCTCCGCCACGGCGACTTTTCGCCCGTTTCGAGCTAGCAAATTGAAAACTATAGGCTAGACAGGACCTTTTTTAGCTACGATTTTGATTGGGTATTATTATTAAACTTGATCGATCTTTTGACTGAATATTGATAATAAACTTGATGGATCTGCTTCCATTGTCTGCGAGAATAACAGATGGATCTGACTTTATAACTAGCGCGCGAACATGACTTGACATTCGTCATCTGCTTTTGTGGCAACCACATTGTGCACTGTAAAAATAATGCAGGATTTACTGGGGATTACCGATCTTATGTCAGGCATACACATTTATTTCTTCTTTTACATTGTAGCTTTCCTCTGACGGTCTAATGTTTAGAAGTGCGTTGTGTTTTTCCGGATTTTATTTAACCCTCAGCCCAGTGATTCTCAAATCTGTGCATGATATTTTATAAACAGTTCATTTATTTCACCTACCTCGTGTGTCTTGCCTTCCCAAAATATCTACTTATCTGTTTGTGCCCGTCACACTTGTCTATAATATGTTATGTTGTTTAAAATCATGGTCTGGATTCTCAGTTAAGGATTTTGTGTAATCGTGTGGTTTTGTTTTGTTTATGGATGTGCTTATGCAGTCTCTATAGCAGCAACGTTCACGTTTTGTTTGTGTTTGTTATGTTGTAAAGCTGGCTAATCTACTTTTCCTTCGGTTTTATATCTGTCCATGATATTCAAATAGATCAGACCCGATGACATCCCTTATTTACGAAGGCCAGCCTTGTACCCGCTACGTTTTAAAAGCTTTATGTTATTATCTTAGTCCCAGAAGATCACAGTCGACGCCTGCGTCGAGTTAAGTTCAAATGAATTAAGTTCAATTGAGTTGAGTCAATAATTGACATCACAGCACTCGGGGCATTCCTATGTAATGCTCCGTCCTCATCTTCAGCAGCCCGCGCAGAGTTCCAATACTGATGGTACCGGTCACAATCTGGTTATAGGTTCGTCATGCCTTTCCTCTGAGTGCAGTGAGCCGGTCAGACCCTCTAGTTATACCAAGGTGCCTCCTTCTCTCCAGGCCATACTAATCTTTTTTTTTTCTGCTGATACCTTTGCTTGTTCCCAAAGGGCCTTGACCACGTCTACCTTGTCATGTATCAATTCGTCACCCAGTGGTGCAGATCCAGCTAATTTATCTGCCTGTTCATCACCTATTACGCCGGCATAGCCTGGAGAAAATATCAAAAGTATGCTTACAATCCGTGAAGCTTGCCACTCTGCTCGAAGAATTCCTGTCTTCACCTTTCTCAGCATGCCTTCACAGTCTGTTACAATTACGACATGTGTAACAATTTATGGGGATATAAGGTGTTGATGTACACCATTTATGGGGATATAAGGTGTTGATGTAACCATTTATTGGAATGTAAGGTTTTGATGCCTGATTGCAACAGTAACGACAACAAAATTATTGGTATTCTGCACTGCACACCCTGGATGTACCAGTTGGAGTAGGGAGACCGAAAACCCATACGACAGCTACCCGTCGTTACATCAACAAGAACAGAATGGAAAATGTTAGCCTAAAAACACTTGCAGACATTCTCAGAAGGAGATAGGAGCACTTATGTGTCAGCTGTGCGATGAAGATGACCTCTAAAAATTAACAATGAACGATGGTATTCTACACCCTCAACGATTACATACACTGCAAAATGTAGAAGACACATGCATTGCGTCAACTGAACTGAAGACAACAGAAACATACATAAGATGTTTTCATGTTGACTAAATATCCAGGCACACATGGTTCCTCATTTGGCACTTAATGAGTACTAGGGCTCATAAGTCTCGACGTATAGTGTCCGCCTCGAGTGCTGGAGATCCCGGGTTTAAGCCCCAGTGAGAGCCTCTGATTTTTTTAGGTATACTACTAGTAATTTTGCCTGGTCTCTGTGTAGTAAGATCGTACTCCTGTGTGTATTCTTGCGCACGCAAAAGAAATCCCTTGGCAACTGGAAATCGAAAAGAGTAGCCTAAGAGCGCTGCCCGGGCAAAATTTGGAGTTAAAAATCTACCCAAAGTACTCACAATATCATTGTCAAACATGGACAGCGGAGTCGCGTTATCACAGTCGATAGGAGACTCGCTTTCAAATCCAGCTGCCACTCGTTGCAGCGCACGGTCGGTGTTCGAAACCTAGCGGTTCCCGGGGTTCACCCAGCCTCTAGGAAATGGGTACCAGAGTCGACACTCTGTGGTAAATGGAGGAACGTCGCTGTATCTACGGAGTTACGTGTGGACGGCGACACAGGCGGACAAATTTTTTATATCAGCTGTCCGTACTTTTGGCAGAGAACTTATAGTTTATAACCGTGTGCAATGATGCTGGGTCATATCTCCTGATTTTACCCTTTTTTATGGACAGTCCTAGAAAATCATAATCGCAAAATTATAACATTTGAGACAGTTCGTCCCCTTGTGGGAAGCAATTTTTTTCTTATTTTGAAGCTCCACCCTGGCTTTGACAGGGGCTTTATATATAACCTGACGGCTGAACGGGGTTTCCGGGACCTCTCCACGGGTAAACCCAATCCGCATCGTGGCGCTTTGTGTCACCGGGTGTTTATCGCTTGTGTGATGTCCAGGTGGGGTACACATTATCTACCTACATGTGGGATGAGATCTACCTGAAATGCAATGGAGAAAACAAGAAGACGCAATGTCACCATTACAGAACTAAGAACAAAACTAGGCACAATACCGTTGAATAATTTCATAGAACATCAGTTAGTTAGTTAGTTAGTTAGTTAGTTAGTTAGTTAGTTAGTTAGTTAGTTAGTTAGTTAGTTTGTTAGTTAGTTAGTTAGTTAGTTAGTTAGTTAGTTAGTTAGTTAGTTAGTTAGTTAGTTAGTTAGTTAGTTAGTTAGTTAGTTAGTTAGTTAGTTAGTTAGTTAGTTAGTTAGTTAGTTAGTTAGTTAGTTAGTTAGTTAGTTAGTTAGTTAGTTAGTTAGTTAGTTAGTTAGTTAGTTAGTTAGTTAGTTAGTTAGTTAGTTAGTTAGTTAGTTAGTTTAGTTAGTTAGTTAGTTAGTTAGTTAGTTAGTTAGTTAGTTAGTTAGTTAGTTAGTTAGTTAGTTAGTTAGTTAGTTAGTTAGTTAGTTAGTTAGTTAGTTAGTTAGTTAGTTAGTTAGTTAGTTAGTTAGTTAGTTAGTTAGTTAGTTAGTTAGTTAGTTAGTTAGTTAGTTAGTTAGTTAGTTAGTTAGTTAGTTAGTTAGTTAGTTAGTTAGTTAGTTAGTTAGTTAGTTAGTTTAGTTAGTTAGTTAGTTAGCTAGTTAGTTAGTTAGTTAGTTAGTTAGTTAGTTAGTTAGTTAGTTAGTTAGTTAGTTAGTTAGTTAGTTAGTTAGTTAGTTAGTTAGTTAGTTAGTTAGTTAGTTAGTTAGTTAGTTAGTTTAGTTAGTTAGTTAGTTAGTTAGTTAGTTAGTTAGTTAGTTAGTTATTTAGCTAGTTAGTTATTTAGCTAGTTAGTTAGTTAGTTAGTTAGTTAGTTTAGTTAGTTAGTTAGTTAGTTAGTTAGTTAGTTAGTTAGTTAGTTAGTTAGTTAGTTAGTTAGTTAGTTAGTTAGTTAGTTAGTTAGTTAGTTAGTTAGTTAGTTAGTTAGTTAGTTAGTTAGTTAGTTAGTTAGTTAGTTAGTTAGTTAGTTAGTTAGTTAGTTAGTTAGTTAGTTAGTTAGTTAGTTAGTTAGTTAGTTAGTTAGTTAGTTAGTTAGTTTAGTTAGTTAGTTAGTTAGTTAGTTAGTTAGTTAGTTAGTTAGTTAGTTAGTTTAGTTAGTTAGTTAGTTAGTTAGTTAGTTAGTTAGTTTAGTTAGTTAGTTTAGTTAGTTAGTTAGTTAGTTAGTTAGTTAGTTAGTTAGTTAGTTAGTTAGTTAGTTAGTTATTTAGTTAGTTAGTTAGTTATTTAGTTATTTTAGCTAGTTAGCTAGTTAGTTAGTTAGTTTAGTTAGTTTAGTTAGTTAGTTAGTTAGTTAGTTAGTTTAGTTAGTTAGTTAGTTAGTTAGTTAGTTAGTTAGTTAGTTAGTTAGTTAGTTAGTTAGTTAGTTAGTTAGTTAGTTAGTTAGTTAGTTAGTTAGTTAGTTAGTTAGTTAGTTAGTTAGTTAGTTTAGTTAGTTAGTTAGTTAGTTAGTTAGTTAGTTAGTTAGTTAGTTAGTTAGTTAGTTAGTTAGTTAGTTAGTTAGTTAGTTAGTTAGTTATTTAGTTATTTAGCTAGTTAGTTAGTTAGTTAGTTAGTTTAGTTAGTTAGTTAGTTAGTTAGTTAGTTAGTTAGTTAGTTAGTTAGTTAGTTAGTTAGTTAGTTAGTTAGTTAGTTAGTTAGTTAGTTAGTTAGTTAGTTAGTTAGTTAGTTAGTTCTTTGCTATGCCTTCATAGAACATCAAAGAACCAACAGGTTTGGTCATCTGGTTAGAACTGAACAAAATCAGCCAGCAGCTGGAGCATACTTCATGAGAAGAACAGGCTACAAGACAAGAGGCCGACCAAGAAAGAGTAGGGAAGCCGGAGTCAACGAGACACTATAAAAATGACATTAAAACAAGCTATACAACTAGTAATAGACAAGCAACTTAATCCAACTACTCTCTGCAACGCTTTACGGCATAATCAGTAAGACAAAAGAAGAAAGAAGAACAAAACTGCTTTTGGAATTATCTAGAAATGTATGGTGAGTTTGTCCTAGGGAAGTAAAGACAGCCGGCGTAATGCTGACCACATTACCCATCCAGCGCCCAGTGGTCTGTAAAAATATGGGACGCTCTTCCCATATACCCGATGCGCATAAGGCGTGAAAAGGGATTTATGGTGAGTTGTTCGGTATCGAAAGAGTCAAATTTGTTTAGCAGATCCTCGGGTGGACCAAGGACTACAAACTGGGAACGGTTGTCTTTGATCTTTTCATCTCTGACAGCTCCCATTCTGGAAACTATCTGCCTTGATCTTTTCATCTCTGATAGCTCCCATTCTAAGAACCGTTGCCTTTGATCTTTTCATCTCTGACAGCTCCCATTCTGGGAACCGTTGCCTTTGATCTTTTCATCTCTGACAGCTCCCATTTTTGGAAACTATTGCCTTTGATCTTTTCATCTCTGACAGCTCCCATTCTGGAAAATTTTGCCTTTGATCTTTTCATCTATGACAGCTCCCATTCTGGAAACTATTACCTTTGATCTTTTCATCTCTGACAGCTCTCATTCTGGGAACCCTTGCCTTTTATCTTTTCATTTCTGACAGCTCCCATTTTGGAAACTATTACCTTTGATCTTTTCATCTCTGACAGCTCCCATTCTGGGAACCCTTGCCTCTGATCTTTTCATCTCTGACAGCTCCCATTCTGGGAACCGTTGCCTTTGATCTTTTCATCTCTAACAGCTCCCATTGCCAGCCAATGAGGTTTTTCTAGTTACTAGTCCAGTGAGTGCAGTTTACTGCTGCACACATCAGGGCAGCCAAAGTTGGTACTTTCGTAATACTTGGTATTGTTTGACCGTAGCCGAACAAAACTGTATTTTTGGTACCATATTTTGGTATATTTTAGAAATGGCACAGCAGTCTGTTAAATGTTACATTGCATTGAACATTGTGAAAAAAATATGGGTGGGGGAGGATGGGGTTGTGATGCAATTATTGATACATATGCAAATTTCGAAATAACTGGCCAATAGCGCTTCTGTTTTGGTTATCATCCAAGTCCATTTTATTTCCAGGTTATTCTGATTCCCTTTTATTTCGAAGTATTTTGTGACATAAGAGATTCCGCAGAAAGACTTACATGAGTTATGCCATTACTATTGGAACTGTTCAGTACTGTTAAAGAAAAACATTAAAAACAAATACATTTATTAAGAATGGAGGGATCAAATTTAAGATAAGAAGCCATTCATGTAATATAAGCGTGTGGTGTGTGTGTGTTTAAAAACGATTTATTGGCTTTTGAAATAACAATTTAAAATGTGGTACCTTTAAGTGGGTCGGTATCTTTAGCTTCGGCGTTTCGAACACGCTTCGTAACCCGGGGTGCCGGGTTCGATCCCAGCTGCGCACGATTTTATTGCGTTGGCTTCGGCAGTGGTACCGAGAGATGACCGTTCATAAACCAATGGTAAACTGCCGAACCTAAATTTGTAACAGCAAAAAAAAAAAAAAAAAAAAAATGTAGGTGCTGATTCTGTAATGTCCTGTAAAAGATAGCAACTAACTAACCTGTTAGTGTGTTTTGATACCTTCTCGAAAAATTGTGGTGCAACTTCCAAAAGGATTTCGGCAGCCCTGCTGAAGATACAGTCAGTGGTACTGGGATATAGACTATGCCATGTTATGCTACCACAATCACAGTCACGCATTCTCACGCGTGCTCACTTATCCGATGCAGCAGCCGCTCCATGGTACCTCTTCTGATTGTACCCACGAGGAGCTGATTTTAATGTCTCCTACCTCGGTCTCGAAGGCGACATAGACGTGCTTCACCATGTTTTACTTCTAGACCACGCAGTCGTGTTAGTGTCAGAAAATCGTCATTATCCAAAAGCCTAATCCAGAGAAAGTTAATGACTATCTGCTCTGTACATTCTTCTTCTCGCATGCCTTGGTGCACTGCCTACTAACTGTAGTCCGCTCTCCCCTTGTGTGGGATGCAATTTTTAGTTATTGTGAAGACCCACCTTGGCTTTTGCCGAGGGCCCTAAATATAGCCTGGCCTGAAACATGCCCTAACGGCTGAACGGGGTTTCTGGGACCTCTCCACGGGTGACCCTCATCCGCATGGTTGCACTTTGTGTTACCGGGTGTTTATCGCTTGTGTACTGTCCTGCTGGGATACAACTAACATACATACCATATAAACAACATGCAGAAAACGTGGCTTTACAGACATGGGAGGTTAAAACCACAATCACTAAAAAACACACAATAAAATAAAAGCAGGAGCAGGAGCCATAATTATAACTAATGCTACTTAGGGGAGGCTACCTCCGTAAGTAGCTGTTAAACTGGCCAATTCAAATTAATGATGATGATGATGAAATTTGGGGGAGGGGGAGGGAGCTTAATAATATTTTTTTCGCCAGTGCAGCTTCTGGCCTATGATGCTTGAATTATATATTTATAGACTAATCGACACTGCTTACTGATTGAGGAATTGACATCATAGCTCATCGGGTATACCCATAGGTGCTCTGTCTCCCGCAGCAAATGTCTAAATGTGTAGATGCTAAGTGTTTCGGTAGTATACTGATTAAATACTCATCGTTCTCTTCCTCTCATACATCTCTCCAATCGGCACACGGTAGGTGTAATGGTCAGCATTTCACCAGCCGCCTTTATTTCCCAGGGCATTAGCTCTACACACTGAAGGTTGAGTCGATGGTTAATAATAGCAATCTGCTGAGCAGCAAATCAATATAATAATCATACAGTTGAAATAATATTGAGTTGAAATGCTGTGAAAAAATTATCAGAATACCATGTTCAAAGAGGAGAAGAAACACGGACATTCTCAAAGATCTGAACATCAAGAAAGATTGGCTATTTAACAACGTTTGGTCTCGGAAGCTGTAATATTGTGACCATATCAAGCGTCTCGACAGGCTGGGAGACAAAATAATAGCAGAAGGTATGGTGTCATGAAGGACGGGCAGGGACCGACTCACACGAAGATGGGTACAGAATATAAGTGAATGCTTGGATATGGAAGGGCACGAGGCGGGAGAGCGGGCGAGAGACTGATTTTCTTTCAGGCAAACTGTGATGAGAGCGACGTTCTGCAAAGGACTTGCTACATCATGATCAAGATGACGTAATATTATATTCATAAATACAAACTTAAAAGATAACTTCTGTAGTTAATTGGAGCAAGGATAAAGTGAATAGAACAGCTTATCTTCGATACAAATTCGGGTATGGGTTGAGCTGAGTTGAGTTGATTCAAGAACCGATATCACAGCAATCGGGGCGTTCCCATAAGCGCTCCGTTTCCATCTTCAGCAGCCATTGCAGAGTTCCAATATCAATGGTGCCGTAAGCGTTTTTATTATACATCAGTCTTGCCTTTCCTCTTAGCGTCGAGTATCGGCAAGATCCCTCCGTCACTTCCCGCTGCATGATTCTCACTCGACTGTTGTGTTTCATTTGCTCCTCGGATACACATTTTCCTGCAAGGTCCTAAACACTTCTGCCTTATCATGCGTTAATACTCCACAAAGTTGTGGGGAGCCAGCCATTCTGTCCGCCTGTTCATTTCCCAGTTGGGTTGGGGAGATTGGATTAAGCCCCTTTCCCATAATTTTTCTGGAGGAGAGAGCAGAGGGGGAGGGGAACTCAAGGTGCATATGCTCATCCCCTAGGTTCCGACACCGCGACTTGATACAGTAAACTTATGTACCTCTTTTAAAATGACCTTGGCTCCCAGGTCGACCAAACCTTGAGTGGGTACTAGGTGCATTCCTAGGAAGTAAAGGCGGCCGGCCTAATGCTGACTAAATCACCCACCAAGTGCCGATTTGTCTTTATAACTATAGGTCGAGCCCTACATACCCATTATGCCTCAAGGCGTGGAAAAGGGTCCTTTACAACATCCTGTCACGTTCTATCTGCCGATCAACAGAGCTCACACGAAGTAAGTAAATGTTTTTGCGTTAGGATTAAAGATCGCTGCTGTAAAAGCTGTCTTTGAGTATTGTACTTTTACGGTTATAGCAATGTCTTTTTGTGTGCTATAGAAAATCTTTTTGCGCGAAATGCCTGATTTGTCGATTGTGATGGTGGTTATGTAGAGTTTATAAGTTTCACTTTGTTTTGCTCCTAAAACTCAAATTTAATGAATTAAGTTCAACCCCATCAAAACCGCACAAAAAAGCGATAAACACCCGATGACAAAAAGTGCCATGATTTGGATGTGAATCACCCGGGGACAAATCCCCAAAAATAACCGTTTAACCGTGAGGTTAAAATAAAGCCCCCGGCCGCAGCCGGGAAGGGTTTTAAATTAACAACAACAAATATTTACAGAGAATGACAACTCAAAAGAGAGATATAAGCAAGAGAACAGAAGGCAAACGCTGTCACCTACCAGTTAAATCCACTGCTTATACATCCAAATGTCTCTCTTCCAACAAAACAGAAAATGGTCAATAGCGTCTTTATCCTTACTTTATGTTATCAGTGTCAAACCATAGACAGTGAAAAGAGCACTAGAACAGAAAATAACTACATTTGAAAAGCAGTAACTCCGCAAAAAACACTAACAACACAAGAAAAGGATTACGAATACCAGCATAAGAAAGAACGTTGCAAAAAAGACCGGATTGTCTGGATTATATTATCAGGCAAAGAATGAAAATGTTCCACCATATAGTGAGAATGCAGCCAGACCAGACTGCATATGAGATTCAAAATGCCCCACACGTTCCGACGAGAACCACAGGCTGACCGTATCATGCAAAAGACAAAACTGCGAGGTCACAACAACAGCAGCTAAAGCCTGAAGACTCATCACGCACGGAACTGAGACAACCTGTTGGCAGAGGAAATGAAATGTTACAATAAATAATATATTAGAATCTAATCTCCGGGGGATGGAGGGGGGGGGGGGGGGGCGGAGGAAGGACCCGGTCAACAGATGCCACCAGAAGTCGGATGTGTCGGCCAAAAGACGCAAAATGTCGTAGTCATTCTGTAAACAGATACAACGCAATTTTGTCTCCAGATAAACGCAGATTAAGAAGAATGCAATCCGTCAATCATGTGCCGTCTTCACAATACAGGTTGGCTGCAATAGATCTGCAATATGCTCTGTCTCTAGTCTAGGCTGTAAATTCTCTCAGACCACAGTTAGTTAGTTGTTGTGTGTGTGTGTGTGTGTGTTTTTTTTTTTCAGTAAGGACAAAATACTTAATTTCTTTCCTTTTAAAAAAAAATTACTTTTAGAAACATTCTTTCCGTTTGCAATTACCCCAGAAGATCTGATTTTAGTTTTATTTCAGATTCCATAAAATACAACTTTTTCTTCTGTATCCCCACACTGTTCTGAGACTCGGTTCTATTAGCTAACTGGATTCTTATTTACATAAATACATACATACATACATACACACACACACGCACACACACACACGCACACACGCACGCACACACGAACGCACGAACGCACACACACACATACACACACACACACACGCACACACGCACGCACGCACGCACGAACGCACGCACACACACACATACACACACACACACACACATACATACATACATACATACATACACACACATGCATGCATGCATACATACATACATACATGCATGCAGACAGACAGACAGACAGATAGACAGACAGACAGACAGACAGACAGACAGACAGACAGACAGACAGGCTGACAGACAGACAGACAGACAGACAGACAGACAGACAGACAGACAGACAGACAGACAGACAGACAGACAGACAGACAGACAGACAGACAGACAGACAGACAGACAGACAGACAGACAGACAGACAGACAGACAGACAGACAGACAGACAGACAGACAGACAGACAGACAGACAGACATGCATACATACATGCATTCATACATGCATACAAACATACACACATACAGGCATACATGCATACATACATGCATTCATACATGCATACAAACATACACACATACAGGCATACATGCATACATACATACACACACACACACACAACACACACATCACTTTAGGAGAGAAAATACTCACAATGGAACACCTCAAAAACATGTTCCAACAAAACAGCTGGACAAGAATCTACACAGACAGTTCAGCTAAAGAGGCAACTACAAATGGTAGAGCAGGTGTTTACGTTAAACGCCCAGATGCCACTACTGTGTCCCAGACAGTCTGCAGCAGACGAACTTGTAACGATGGCAGCTCAGTAAATGAACAAGCCTCAAACCACCGAAGGCAAGATGGTTTTTGCCACAGACACACTGTCAGTCATACCGGCTCTAGAGTCAAAGACTACTGACAGCACACTACAGAGTCTAACAAAGGAACTTGCTATAATCTCAACAAAGGCAGAAACTCACATGCAGTGGATTCCATCTCACTGTGATATCAAAAGCAATTAAAACGCTGATGCTTTAGCCAAGAAATGCAGCAGCAAACCACAGATACAGCCTCCATCTTTTCCAGAAGTCAGAGCTCTTATTAACAGAAAGTCATAAACAGATTGGAAAACCAACACAGATTATAATCATGAAAAAGATTTTCTCAAACACCCGAACCGAACAGACCAAGACACAGCTTCTCGCTAACGCAATAGACACTGCAGACTCAATAAACACTCACATAAATTAGGTATGACCCAAACAGCTCTCTGCCAGTGTCTTCGTGCTGAACAGACTCCAGAACATGTCCTGCAAGACTGTCCTCTCTTGGTGGAGCTGCGGAGCGACATATGGCAACACCCAGTAGAACTGACAACTGAGCTTTGGGGAAACCTAAGAGACTTTGAGATGACATTCCAGTTTATGGCCCACAGTGAATTATGGTGGTCACCAAAAAACTGAAGTAGAAATTTTTTTTTCACACTTATCTAGAAACTATGAGTTGTTAAGCCTATGACTTAGTACTTTGGATATTGCACTCCTTCGGCCTTGATTCCATAACAGATACCGTAAATCTGGGAGAAATGTGTTTTTCTCTAACCCACTCGCCGCGCAGTCAGGTTGGCCCTGCTGTGCTAGCGACTGGGCACTAGGGAAGATATACACATATATGAGAATCACCGGTCCCTTAAAAACAAAGAAAGATAAGTGAAAGCAACTTAAAACTTGTGAGAAAATCACTTGCCACGTTTTCATCAACATTTCAGCTACCACTGCTTTCAACAAGCAGGTGCCGTCTCCGCAGATAAGGTTGGTTGCAACGGTTTTCCAACATGGTATGTCTCTTGTCTTGTTTGTACACTCTCTCAGACTGCTGCCCGCCAATCCCTTGATGTTATCCTCCCACTTGTACCACTGATATAATAAAATATCAAATAAAGCCGACTACTTTAATCTGATGGGCCCGCAATCGCAAAGGTGTTATCTGGGAAGTCGCCGCTGTTTTCTCGGAATTCCTAGCTGATTTTTGGGAAGTCGCAGAGCTTTTTTCTAGGAAGTCGCAGCTGTTTTCCGGTAAGTCTCCGCCGTTTCCTGGGATGTCGTCGCTGTTTTCTGTGAAGTCGCAGCTGTTTTCCGGTAAGTCTCCGCCGTTTTCTGGAAAGTCGTCGCTGTTTTCTGGAAAGTAGCAGCTGTTTTCTGGTAAGTCTCCGCCGTTTTCTGGGAAGTCGTTGCTGTTTTCCGGTAAGTCTCCGCCATTTTCTGGGAAGTCGCAGCTGGTGCCTGGGAAGTCGCTGTTTTATGGAAAGTCGATGCTGTTTTCTGGGAAGTCACCGCTGTTATTTCTTGTATTTAGAACATTCATGACATTTTACTAGAAAGTTCTATATGCAAATGCACTTTAATGTAGCTGCGCTACAATATAATATTAGTGGCCAAAACATCATTTTCTCCAATTCTGTGTCTCCTTCTTTTAAAATCACCCCCTCCTCCTTCTTGCCTCTTCTAATACCATTATGCATCCATTTTTATACATCCTGATTTCTTCCGTCCTCCAAATTCTTGTCATTTACACTATCAATCACGCGCCTGCAGACGACATTGCTAGAAGTGCACACATGCTAGACTTCCAAGCAAATTGCTGTCAACTTGTCATAAATGTAAGTGGGAAGGAGGGTTGTTTTCTGGGGTTTAGGGCTGGGTGAGGGGTGGTAGAAGTTCATTTCAACAACAGTGGGATTGATGCATAAACATCCCTTTGTTAAAAAAAAGGGGGGGGGGGGTAAAGAGGGATGTATACTGTGTATAGACTAATACGCAGACAGACAAACGGACGGACGGTAGACAGACAGACAGACAGACAGACAGACAGACAGACAGACAGACAGACAGACAGACAGACAGACAGACAGACAGACAGACAGACAGACAGACAGACAGACAGACAGACAGACAGACAGACAGACAGACAGACAGACAGACAGACAGACAGACAGACAGACAGACAGACAGACAGACAGACAGACAGACAGACAGACAGACAGACAGACAGACAGACAGACAGACAGACAGACAGACAGACAGACAGACAGACAGACAGACAGACAGACAGACAGACAGACTGACTGACAGACAGAAGAGGAATGGGCAGAAAGAACAACAATATTCGAAAAGAGAAGATACAGAAATAGTCATACGTTGCAGATTGCGAAAGTGTTGAGAGTTCGTGTGTTCCGGTGAGAAAGTATTAAGGGAGAGATGGAGACAAACAAATGTCCAAGAATAATAAACCACATGTGAGAGAGAAGGCGACAAAGAGAGGAAGAAAAGGCATCTGTCAAATTAAAAAGTTGGGAGCCATGTTCAGTTTTTAAGAAGAAAAAAAAAATACTTTAAAAATCCGGCCACCGTCAGGAACTGAACCCACGACCTTCCGATCCACAGGCGAGCGTCTAGCCACTAAACCACGGCGTCCTCCCTACCCTCCCCCTATAGTATAACAAAAGAAAATATGCTTAACGATTGGGCATACAATGAGTAACAGTCAGTGGCAGTGAGTCATTCAGCTAGTTAGTCAATTAGATTGCTTGAAAAATGGAAAAGTAGAGAGACTGATTTTATTGCACCGGGTTTGATCCTATAGGGCTCAGTCTCTTTCTTCAGTTCGCTTAGCCGCCTGGTTAAAGCGTTGCAAAAAGAACGAACACCGTAGCTCCGACGACGATTCCTCAGGGGTTACGCGTAACAACTGCACTCGTGAACCGCACGACGCAGGGGTGAAATGAGCCCACGACCTCAGAGCTAGAAGCGAAGGCTCTGATTACTGCGCCATTGAGACTCCTAAACGGACAATCAGTAGACAGCAAGTTACTCAACAAGTTATGAAATCAGCCAGACATTCAGTCATTTTATCAGTCAAGCAGTTAGTCAGGTAATCAGCCAGCCAAGCGAACAATCAGTTAGTTACTTAATCACTCATCCAGCTAAATGATATGTCAGTCAGTCAACAAGCCGGCTGGCCAGCCAGTTTGTCAATCGGTTATTAAGCCAACAAGTCAATCGATTTTAAACAAATCAATTAATGACAAATCAATTTTTAGGCAAACCTAAGTATGAATAGGTTATTAGGCGAATTAGTCAATCTATCAGCAAAATAATCAGTTATAAGGCTTATCAGTCAATCAATTATTGGGTTAGCTATTTGGTCAAGGAATCAATCCGTTTTTAGGTCATTTAGTCAGTTCATAAGTCAATTAATCAACTACAATAAGTTAGTTAATCCTTTATTTAATCAACCAGGCAATTAATTAATTAGGCAGTTATTAGGCCGACAAATCAGCCTTTCAGTCAATTATTAAGCAAACCGGTTAATCAGTCAATCAGTTACCAGACCAACCACTCATTCAGTCGATCTATCAGCTATTGGACCAGTCAATCAGTCATTTTTCTATCCGCTAAAGAGTTAATCAATTAGTTAATACACCGGTCAATCAGTCAATCAACAAATAGACCTACCAGTTAGTCAATTAGTAAGCCAACAAGCTATGCAATCAATCAACTTTTTTGACACTTCTTCAATCCATCAATCCATCGGTTATTAGGTCAACCAGTCAGTCAATACATTAGTCCGCTTTTCAATCAATCATTTATGCAATCGCTGTTTTCCTCATCTAGTCATTTAAACAATCAATTATTTACTAGCCCAATCATTTGGTCAGCCAATCACAGTCCCTGAATTACTCAATCAGTCCGAAATTATTTCAGCCATTCCGCCAATCAATCAATCATTTGGTGCGATTGGGAAATAAACTAAGAAATTAACGGAGAACTGGCGCTGCCATCAAACCGCAAATGCAATTAACAACATCTAAACGCATGCAAATACGATCAACATGAAACAGTCCCGCCATTACACGCAATTTCAACACGCAAAGATTGCCATCTAGGGCCGTCCACCCTTTTAGCAAAGGACAAGGCCGTATCTAGCCGGCCCAAAGTTTGTCTAAATTGCTTCCCTTTAGTGCGGTCGTTGGTCACATTTGGATATGGGTTCCAATTAAAGTGGAACTATAGGTAAAGTGCGAGTCGCCGTGGCCGAGCGGCTAGACGCTCGCCGCGCATCGGAAGGTCGTTGGTTCGCTCCCTGGCGGAGCCGGACTTTTTCAAAAATGAACTTGGCTCCCAGGTCGACCCAGCCTTGAGTGGGTACCGGGTGCAGTTCCGAGAAAGTGAAGGCGGCCGACGTGATGCTGACCGCATCACCCATCTTGTGCCGATTGGTCTATAAAAATATAGGTCTAGCCCTTTATGCCCTATGCGCCTAAAGGCGTGGAAAAGGGTCCTTTACTTTTTACTTTATAGGTAAAGTGTCGGCTCTGTGGCTAAGTCGATGCGAACGCTTCGTAATGCCGGGGTACCGGGTTCGATCCCATTTGCGGACCATACGCCTTGCGTTTGTTTCGACAGTGGTATCAGGAAGACGACCGTCCAGTAAGAAATGCCAAATTACTGGACGTAAATTTGCCTAGTGAAACCACACAACAGCTGATGGGGTTGGTTCTGCAACGTCCTGTAAAGGGTACGCAACTAACCTTAGGTAAAGTATTTTTTTTAAAAATACCTTGGTTCCCAGGTCGACCTAGCCTTGAGTGGGTACCGGGTGCAGTCCCGGGAAGTAAAGGCGGCCGGCGTGATGCTGACCACATCACCCATCTTGTTTCTTCTTCTTCTTCTTCGCGTTCACCAGCTGTAAACTCTGGCGGCAGGTTCTGGTTGCTCGTCCACTACTGAACTGCAGTCCTGCTTCAGAACCTGAGTGTTGCGTGTGCATCAGTTTTACAGATCTCATTCTCTTGAATACAGACTGTTGGTTTCTTGCCTCTCCGGCAGATGCACTCCGACTTCAAAGGAAGCTCCCTAATTAGTCGACTCTTACGACATGCTTTTGGGGAGGCAGTGGGTCTATTCTTGTTTTCCCCACAATGGGGCCCCGGAACCCACACGGGGGCCATCTTGTTTCAATTGGACTATAAAAATATAGGTCTAGCCCTATATGCCCTATGCGCCTAAAGGCGTGGAAAAGGGTCCTTTACTTTTTTTTTTCTACTGATAAAGTAAGGTCGTGGGTTCGGGTTCTGGCGAAGTTTGATTTTTTCTTCAAAAAATGACCATGGCTCCCATCTCGATCCAGCCTTCAGTGGGTACTAGGAGAATTCAATGGTAGTAAAGGCGGCCGGCGTGGTGCTGACCACATCACACCCCCCCCCCCCAAACCCAATGCCGATTGGTCTATAACATATAGGTCTAGCCCTATATGTACCAATATCCTAAGGAAGTCTAAAGGGTCCTTTAGTTTACCCTACTTATATGTAGGGGGTTGCCTGTTCTCATGGCAAGGTGGCGGGTTGTGGCCCCGGTGAAGGCTGAAATGTTTTAAATTGGACTTCTGGTAATTTCCCCTGGTCTCTGGGTAGTGAGATCGGATGTATTATTGCGTACGTAAAAAAAAATCCCTTGGCAGTTGAAAATCGAAAACAGTAGCGGAACGGCTCTGCTGGGGCAAAATTTTGAGTTTAAAATCTACCCAAAATATTTCAGGATCCTCGCCGCTGCTACGGAGCCCGTGCACTGCGCTGAGCTACTTCGGACTTAGAAGTTAAGAAGCTGAGCTACTTGTTTCATCGATCTGTTGTAAACATCGCAAAAGTGGAAGAAAACGCTAGTCTGAGGGTCCAAAGATTCGAATAATCGTCGGATTTTGTTTCATCAAATTTAATTCACACCCCCCCCCCCCCCCACCCCCGGTGTTGGCAGCTAAAATTTATGATGATGCCTCGGAAAGCAAATGCTACCGATGCGATACTGTCTACATCATCGACGGAGTGTTGACTATTTTATGAATATATGAGTCTAGCAGAGTAAACAGGGTTCTTTACTTTACCTTTTGGGCTGTCTGTGATTTGACAAGGCAATTTTTAGGTTTACTAGTTTTCCACTGCTATCGTTGCCACTGTCAAAACCAACGCAAGGCGGCCTGCTATTAAACTGCTCGTCAGTGGAGTCGAACCCGGTACCTCGGAAATACGAAGCCCTTTGGCACCGCCTAAACCACAGACCCCGATAATGCTGGGTTGTTTCTGCAACATACAGTAAAGCAGAAGTTCTCAAAGTTCCTAATGCTTCAAACCTTTAATACAGTTCTCTTGTTGTGTCGAGCCTTTAATACAGTTCTCTTGTTGTGGCGACCCTTTAATACAGTTCTCTTGTTGTGGCGACCCTTTAATACAGTTCTCTTGTTGTGGCGACCCTTTAATACAGTTCTCTTGTTGTGGCGACCCTTTAATACAGTTCTCTTGTTGTGGCGACCCTTTAATACAGTTCTCTCTTGTTGTGGCGACCCTTTAATACAGTTCTCTCTTGTTGTGGCGACCCTTTAATACAGTTCTCTCTTGTTGTGGCGACCCTTTAATACAGTTCTCGTGTTGTGGCGACCCTTTAATACAGTTCTCTTGTTGTGGCAGCCTTTAATACAGTTCTCTTGTTGTGGCGACCCTTTAATACAGTTCTCTTGTTGTGGCGACCCTTTAATACAGTTCTCTTGTTGTGGGGAGCCTTTAATACAGTTCTCTTGTTGTGTCGACCCTTTAATACAGTTATCTTGTTGTGGCGACCCTTTAATACAGTTCTCGTGTTGTGGCGACCCTTTAATACAGTTCTCGTGTTGTGGCGAGCCTTTAATACAGTTCTCTTGTTGTGGCGAGCCTTTAATACAGTTCTCTTGTTGTGGCGAGCCTTTAATACAGTTCTCGTGTTGTGGCGACCCTTTAATACAGTTCTCTTGTTGTGGCGACCCTTTAATACAGTTCTCTTGTTGTGGCGACCCTTTAATACAGTTCTCTTGTTGTGGCGACCCTTTAATGCAGTTCTCTTGTTGTGGCGACCCTTTAATACAGTTCTCTTGTTGTGGCGACCCTTTAATTCAGTTCTCTTGTTGTGGCGACCCTTTAATACAGTTCTCTTGTTGTGGCGACCCTTTAATACAGTTCTCGTGTTGTGGCGACCTTTTAATACAGTTCTCTTGTTGTGGCGAGCCTTTAATACAGTTCTCTTGTTGTGGCGACCCTTTAATACAGTTCTCTTGTTGTGGCGACCCTTTAATACAGTTCTCTTGTTGTGGCGAGCCTTTAATACAGTTCTCTTGTTGTGGCGAGCCTTTAAAACATTTCTAGTGTGGCGAGCCTTTAATACAGTTCTCTTGTTGTGGCGAGCCTTTAATACAGTTCTCTTGTTGTGGCGAGCCTTTAATACAGTTCTCTTGTTGTGGCGAGCCTTTAAAACATTTCTAGTGTGGCGAGCCTTTAATACAGTTCTCTTGTTGTGGCGAGCCTTTAATACAGTTCTATTGTTGTGGCGACCCTTTAATACAGTTCTCTTGTTGTGGCGACCCTTTAATACAGTTCTCTTGTTGTGGCGAGCCTTTTATACAGTTCTCTTGTTGTGGCGAGCCTTTAATACAGTTCTCTTGTTGTGGCGACCCTTTAATACAGTTCTCTTGTTGTGGCGACCCTTTAATACAGTTCTCTTGTTGTGGCGAGCCTTTAATACAGTTTTCTTGTTGTGGCGAGCCTTTAATACAGTTCTCTTGTTGTGGCGACCCTTTAATACAGTTCTCTTGTTGTGGCGACCCTTTAATACAGTTCTCTTGTTGCGGCGACCCTTTAATACAGTTCTCTTGTTGTGGCGAGCCTTTAATACAGTTCTCTTGTTGTGGCGACCCTTTAATACAGTTCTCTTGTTGTGGCGACCCTTTAATACAGTTCTCTTGTTGTGGCGAGCCTTTAATACAGTTCTCTTGTTGTGGCGAGCCTTTAATACAGTTCTCTTGTTGTGTCGACCCTTTAATACAGTTCTCTTGTTGTGGCGAGCCTTTAATACAGTTCTCTTGTTGTGGCGACACTTTAATACAGTTTTCTTGTTGTGGCGACCCTTTAATACAGTTTTCTTGTTTTTGCGAGCCTTTAATACAGTTCTCTTATTGTGGCGAGCCTTTAATACAGTTCTCGTGTTGTGGCGAGCCTTTAATACAGTTCTCTTGTTGTGGCGAGCCTTTAATACAGTTCTCTTGTTGTGGCGACCCTTTAATACAGTTCTCGTGTTGTGGCGAGCCTTTAATACAGTTCTCATGTTGTGGCGACATTTTAATACAGTTCCTCATGTTGTGGCGAACCCTACTCACACAAATACTTTCGTTGCTACTTCATAACTTCAGTGAATATGTTTTTTTTTTTCTTTTTCTGATTATCTTTTGCGACTCTTGTAAAAGGGTCGTTTGACCCCCAGTAGGTCGCGACCCGCAGGTTGAGAACCGCTGCTGTATAGGAATGGTATTTAACCTCTAAAAAAAGAGGGGGGGGGGGGGAGGAGGAATGGGGTTGGGAAAGGAAGTTTTAACGGTTTCAAGGGGACATCATACAATTATAAATTTGAGTGCATCTGTACTTGTATCAATCAGGATTTTCAGCTTTAACAGTCATGAAATCAAAACATCGCTGCCAGTTTGACTTGTAGAGTGACCTCAGTTGTGCTTTGACTAGAAAACTCGTCGTATCAAATAGAAAGAACTAGCAAAACTACAACGAACGTTTCAACCAAAGTCTTCATCAATTGTCTACAAAATACAACTCACTTTGACTAAAATATTTAACGGGTAAGACAACAGAGCTTATTGAAGGCCAAAATTAACAAAGAAAAAAAAAACGTAACAAGGAAATACATGGAAATGAATATTACAGAACAAAAGAAAATGAGAAAGTGTCTTTGATAAGAAAAAATATGAACATAAAGGGCTATATTACGGAACAAAAGAAGTAAGAAAGTGTCTAAAATGGGAAAAAGTATGGACATAAAGTGCTATATTACGGAACAAAAGAAGTAAGAAAGTGTCTAAAATAGGAAAAAGTATGGACATAAAGTGCTACATTACGGAACAAAAGAAGTAAGAAAGTGTCTAAAATAGGAAAAACTATGGACATGAAGTGCTACATTACGGAACAAAAGAAGTAAGAAAGTGTCTAAAATAGGAAAAACTATGGACATGAAGTGCTACATTACGGAACAAAAGAAGTAAGAAAGTGTCTAAAATAGGAAAAACTATGGACATGAAGTGCTACATTACGGAACAAAAGAAGTAAGAAAGTGTCTAAAATAGGAAAAAAGATGGACATGAAGTGCTACATTACGGAACAACCGAAACAATAAAGTGTCCATGAAAGGAAAGAAAATATGAACATGGAGGGCTAAACTACGGA